>OZ012735.1:187404885-187438723 GCA_963859935.3 Lathyrus sativus | reverse complement strand
ACTGTCTGGACAAATCCTTCCGGAGAGAGGGAAAATTGTCGCAAAAAGAGGTATTGGTTTCTTAGAACATAGAGGAGAGAAGCAACTTCCAATATATAACCACACAGAGATGAGAACTAGAATAAAATGTCAGGAAAGCCAAGAAAGATTCAAAGCTTACTTACCTACGTAAAATGGAACAGTTCAATTCCATTTGTTTGATAATAAAACTCCTGCAAATTAATTCCTCAAAAAGGATCAAATCGGTAACATTTGAGGCAAGTTTCCTTCAATGCCCTGCAATTATAAGATGTAGAGTTACTCACCCAACTAAAGAAATAGCCGTAAGATCAACTGGAAGGAAATCAGAAGTTCCTGGGCACAACTTTCACATACAAATTGTTACAAAGATCATGGAAATTTTTAAACCAGAATTCCAGATTCACTTTGAAAAACAATAAAAACCAAAACAAAAGCTTATGAATTGTAGCTGATAAATCAAGTACTACCTCTAGTTCTATTTATGAGAGAACTTACTTTTTAGATACATTGAATAATCAATATATGGACTATATATGGACCAAATACATTAATTATTCAATGTATCTAAAAAGTAAATTGTGTCTTATAATTGAACCGGAGGGAGTATTAGATACCCAGCCTGAGACCTGAACAATGAATGATATATTACAAGAATCTGTCAATATACGTGTATCATAAGGAGGACAGCTACAGAGAAACAAACAGTACTCACTATTTGATGAAACACTAATTATATTTAGTGAGTCATCAGGAAGATTCTGAATGGGCACCGAGCGAAGCATGGTAAACCTGCTTGACAGCTTCATCTGCAAAATACCAAAGCAAAAACTTGGAGTGTGTGTGTGTGGTGGGTGGGAGTTGTTCCAGTAAATGAAAAGCTGATTTTATTAAAATATTAAATGTATGTACAAAGGCCTTGTTCTCTGATCTATAAGAGCTACAACCAGGATACAGTGTTTGCTAACTTATAATCACTGGGAATACTAAATTGTTACTTGAACAAAAATATTTTACACTGGAAGTCATGAACTTCAAGACGAGCAAAATCCGAAACAGCTGAAATCCACTCAAAAAACATGGGGGAGGTAATCTACCAAAGAATCTATATAACCTAATTAAGGTCAGGATTAGCCATAAGACCATCTCCTGTAACTAGCCATTACTTAAAGTACTCTGTTTCCTGTCATTGATATGTAATATACATTAAAAGCTGTTTCAAACCATCATGTTCAAGTCTGAAAGGTCGTCCATGGGAATTTCAAGGCCCATAAACCCATCATCTTGCAATCCATCATCATCAATATTCAACCACGAACCAATATCCTGACCTTGGTCATCAAGTACATCCATTCCAGGTAGTTGCAGGTTGGACAAATCTATAGCTTCATGTTCATCTTCACCCGCGACAGACTCATTCTTTTCCTTGGCATTGCTATTGGTAGACATTTCATTTGATTTTGAAACAGATGGCAATGCTGGTTTAGGTTGGTCGGATAGCTTGCCAAGGAGGCCATTAACAGAAACTGAATGCTGTCCTGCTTTTTGCTTAGGCTTTGATTTTGGTTTCCTTTCTCCTTTAGCATTAGATAATGCGGGCCTACCGGCTTTGGCAGTTCCGTTTCTGGATAACACTTCTCTGCTCTGCCCTTTTCCATCTCTGTCTCTTTCACTTCTCTTTCCTTTTGTGCTGCTTGATAGAGAACCTCTAATGCCCGATGGAGCACTTGAAGCGCCAACATCATCAAGGGACAATTCCCTTTTCTTCCCCCTGTTTGACCAAAGATCTTCCTTCCCACTAGTTTGTTCAGATGAATTATTTATAACAGGAAAAATATCTGATAAATTGGCATCGTGATTATTCATGTTCGGACTAAATTGTGCAGGGCTCCTCCGTGAAATAATGGAACCTGCGGAATGAAATACACACAAATTAAAAATAAAAATCCGAAGAAAATAACCCTATATGTAACAGTTCAGGCAATGAAGGATTCAAATCATTCGTCCCTTCCCTATGTCCCCAATCCTGTACTAAGTAAAATACTGACGGCTAAAAAAAAGGACGCCTCTCAGTCGGCAGTTGACTCTCTTAGCTGGCAGTACTTTTTTTCCTTAGTAGCAGTATTTCATTGGGAAAACATCATTAGGGACAGGGAGAGTAGACAAGGGATTGCACAAAGAAGCTTAATTTAAAGGCTTAAAATGTGTGAGATTTTGGCTAAGATGGTAATAGAAAACACACAAGATACCAAATAATAAATAGACAATTTATACAAGAGGGTAATGAATAAGACACCTGTTTTTGCTTCCAGATAACGGGAAGAAGCATGTGGTTTTGCGGACTCAACCTCCATGCCATCTACTAGCCGTTGGGAAGAAGCAGCTAAGAACATATCCTTGAATAAAGGCTCGTTGAAGCAGCTCTTGCCTGTATCTTCAAATTGATGGTACCGCTCCAATGTCCTTTTAACAAATCCCAATGCAGCTTGCTTGGCCACTTTGCTGCTTGTATTTCTTCCACCTGAGGGATTACGACCCCGACAAGCCTGCCAACCAATTATTGTCAATTTACTCTGCAATAAAACCTAAATATAAAATCATGAGCGTTTTCGAATATGATGGCATCTATATTTGGCTATGGATGTTCAACTCTTATTCTCAAACAATTTTAATAACTTTAAATAAGATAATCAGGCAGAGTATGGATTTTGGTTTCTCTGATAAAACATTAAAATAATAGGTCAAACGGGTCACAAGTCTGAATTTAAAGAAATAGTGTAATTCATGGTTGAGGGTTGGTTATTCCTGTTGCAAATGGTAGGCTTCCATAACCTCAACAACAATCCACACAAGTCATACAAGGAGATTGAGATCACCAACACATCTGAAACATTCCAGCAGATTCATTTATGGCTACCCACACTATTCAACAAAGCGCCCTGCATATTATGTGTTCCTTTTTCTATTTCCCGCTGCATACTTGACTAGGTTGGAGTGCAAAAAATCATTTGAAAACTGTAAATTGGTCTGATACAAAAAATAATACTGAACGTTAAGAAGGTTACCATGTATTTCTCATAAGCCATTACAACGAGTTTGTCAAGCGCGCGTACTTCAAAATCCCTGTAAATCAAAATTTTATATCAACAATGAGCAACAAAAGTTTAAATTCAGAAGATTATCAGCGTATAAATGGGAGTGCAATTACTTTTCTTGGCATTCTTTGGTCACTGAGGCAGATTTTAATAACCCTTCTAGCAAGCCTTTCTTCTTGTAAATCTATGGTGTATATGAAAATAAAATTACAACATCAATTACATAATATCAACATTACATCCATAAAGTTCAGAATCAAATGTATAAATCAGATGTCAGTTGTAAGCCTGATTTATGTTGCTTAAGAAAAAATTCTAATCTACATATTAACATGAATTTGGAAAGCAAAATTTAAATATCCACTTTTTAAAAAACAATTACATAGCTGATAAAATAATATGGGCAGAAAACATTTAGATGACTACCAATTATTACTAGTACATTATAACTTAGCTTCAGCATCAGTAAGTACCTGTCTTTGATAATTCTCTTCTAACCTAGTGATATCATGGAATATTCCTTCATCATCAGTTTGCGATATTTCAGGCTAGAAAAAATAAAAGAGAAAAAGAAAATAAATATTACAAAAACATACAATATTTAATAATAACAGACTGAACTTCTTGAAAAAACAATAGGTTTTTTATCAGTAATTTACTTAAAGTATAGCAGAATAAATAAAGTTTAACCAAACCTGATAATATTCATATCTCCTCACTATGAGATGTCATGAAAAATAGCACAGAAGTTATTAGAAAGTGACTTACCACAGGTTCTGGGGAAATTCCAATGCTCTGAAGCTCCAAGAGAAGCTTGTCATTTATATCCAAGGCATCATATTCCAACTCTGAAGAGGTTATGATAGGCGACTTCTGGCTTGAGGGCAACCCGTTGGATGGAATATCTTCTACATCATTTCTAGTATCATCATGCTCTGGCTTCTGAGTTGTCCTATAACCATTGCAGGCAGAATGACTGACGAAGTTATAATTAGCTAGTGAGTGGTTATCCAAATGGTTCAGTTCCAATTCTCCATTTGTCTCAAATTGAGTATCATATGCATCAAAATTGAGATTTTCACTTCCACTGCAACCCTCCTCTGAAATTAAAGCAGATAGCAGCCTTTGACAAAGGGGAATTACATTACAATCCCCTTTTGATAATTGCAATTGTTCACTAACAATTCCAGCACCCCTTTGAGCATCAGGTCCAATATCTCTTCCGCAAACCATCAACCCAACCCCATTAGCAGCAGATTCATAATCATCTATATTTGAAGAAACTGGAGTTGGCATCAGTCCGCTTGACTCAAGATTTATCTGAAAGATGAATGAATTATTACAGAAGTTCAAATAAATAATTCAACAGGTATGTCTAAGAAACCGGATCAACTATATCATGCTATTAACCAACAACTAATGTATAAAAGAACTGAAGAAATTTTTAATATATATCAAATTATAAAATATTTTGTACAGCATAAATATGAAAATATATATACACACACTGTTGTGTACTCGTATCACCGCAACTCACTGAATATAGAAGAAATGGATAAAAAGGCACAAATACTGGAAAAGTAGTGTATTATTCATATAAATGAAAGATAACTGCAAAAGGATGAATACCCTAATGCCCACATAGCCAAGCTCCTACAGAGAACAATATTCTCTGTCCATAGCTACACAAATTATCTCCCCAAAGATGCCTCTTCTCTATCTTTCAACCCTCTATATAATAAATCCACCCTTCCTACCTTCTCGCTCCTCTAACTAATTATCCTTTCTCTCCATAGGAGCATTGCTCTGTGGCAGTGAGATTCTTGAATATACTGTAAATCCTTTCAATATATAATAAACAGCCTTTACTCAAATTTATCCTGTCATTTGCTCTCTGCAACTACCATCATTTTCTAGGATCCTAACATTATTTATAGTATAAAATTAAATTCTAAGTTATAAATAATCAACCAAAGGCTACCTAAGTGCAATAATATCATGAACAGAAGACACAAATCTGAAGCACTGTTGTACTGTGCCCTTTTCTTAAATGTGAAAGCTATAAACATAGATAAGGGAGATAAGAGTCATGCTGACATTTGACCCAACACAAACTCTTGCAAAGAATAGTAACAATAACTGTCACTGATAATCACTAACAAAATAAGGATTGAAACCTTTTGTTTCAAGTAAGCAACATCCTCCTCAATTATTAAGCCAAAGAAAGGCTCCATCTGCCTCCAAAATTGGCTAGAAAAAGCACGACCTGCAGCAATAAGAAAAATTAGAACTACTCCATCACATAATAAGTATTTAGGCATCACATTTAGATTCTGTCAAAAACAAAGTATCACATAGTATTTAGAAAGATTGATACCAGAGTTGATAAGACCCTTTACAGCAGCCAATAGCTCTTCGTGTCCATCTTCTGGCCCAACTAAACCAATGAAACCAAAAGTGAATAATGTGTATATATTCCAAAACGCAAAATTGACTTCAATATTTTTTTTAGACACTTAATCAGTACCAAGGAAATCTGGTGATGCACTAATAGCTGAGTGCTTTTGACGAGCATATGCCTTCCGATCAGAAAGTTTCCTGGTTGGTGGCCGACCTGCCTTGCTGCATGGATTTCATAATAAGATTTTAGCCTGTGCCCAAATAAATTGCCAAATAGCCTAGGGTCCATTGATTTAAGCTTTAAAAAAACAAGTCCATGATACTTTCTTCAGAGCATGTTACAAAAGCTATTATGCTTAGCTTGAGAGGAAAAAAATTGCATAAATTTTATAACTTAAAATAAATCTTTAACTAAAAAGGTATATTATCTTTTTTATAACACAAAAAACGGGCACCATAGGCTGCGGTAATGATTTAGAAAGAAGGATTCTAACCTTTCACTCTTCTCAAATCCTAGTCTTGAACTTCTGAGTTGCTTTACAGTCCCTATATTTCCAAGCTTCTCAGATGTCATTGGCGTCAATGACCTTGTAGCAGGAAAATTCCGCCCTGTCCTTCCTTGCCTCCGAACACCGTCTCCATGCTCTTCCCTCGATACAAGTTTATTTCTTTTTGTTGGAGGGACCATGTTAGAAACCTTTTGAACATTGTGTCCAGCTTTCTGGTCTATCTCATCCGGTTTCCTGCCCTTGTCTTTAGGTTTCATCTCAGCCACCCCCGACTCTTCACTTTCAGATAAGGCAGCTGAAGATGATGGATCCCCTTTTAATCTTATTCGCTGGGGAGAATCACCAGACAAACGTTTGGCAACACCTAACCCAAGATCACTGCCAGACGCATCAGATACAGAATCCAAAGCAGGGGAATCATCATTGCTCGAAACCGCGGGAATAAAACTTGCTCTTCTGGCAGTGCGGGAGCTCTTTTGTGGCCTCTGCCAGGGGACAACAGGTGGAGAAGATGATCGTGCTGATGCTGCACGTTTTCGATTGCTCGTGCCAACACCTGCAGGGGGCTTGGTGGTAATGCTACAGTTAGATAATTCCCAATCATTAGGAACAGTTGCTCTATGGATAACTGGTGACAGCTTGGAAGCAACTCCTGAACCTGATCGTGGTGCCCGAACAGATGTATTTAATTTTGCACTTGAATTAGGGCTTGTTGAATTAAATTCATCACGAACAGTTGCCCTGGGTATACAAAAAAAATGCAAAGACTAAATCAATTATCAATTATAGAATATATATATAAAAAAATTATCATGACAGAGAAGAGTAAAGGGGAAAAGAAGACAGAGATCATCATTTAAGAAATATAAAGGAAAAGTATACAACTAGGACTTATCAACATCAACATAGCAAAGTCACCCTATCCCTCAACAAATTTCTAACATAAACCTCTTACAAAAGATGAAGCCAGACACTTATTCTTATCCTAATGCAGTTACTTAATCCAAAACACCTAATCAATCAAAGAGTAAAAATACAACGTAGGTAACTATGAATGCTAATCACAGTTCATAAAAATCAACAAATAGACGGAAATGGAGCAAATGAACAACCCCACAAAAGCATGGAACAGGAAATGTGAACATAAAGTGGAGAAAAAGGCTGCTAAGGATAAAAGAAAGCATTCTTTGAAAGCAATAAATCAAAAGGCTCTTAAGTGCTTACTTGTTAGTGGCTCTGAAATTCATCCTTTCTTTGTCTGAATTAACAGGACGATCCCGCCTATCATTGACAGCAGGATTGCTATCGGCATCATTTCTAGGAGTAGAGACACGTGTGCCCAACCCAACTTGTTGAGAAACGCCGTCTGATTTTCCAGCTCCAGCAGTTACATTAGAAAGGCCCGACCTAGAAAAATATACATAAAAATATCATATACATAGCATAGTCTACACTATAAAGATAACCAACAGGAATTTATTTTTTAAGGAAAAAAAAAAAACTATTACATGACATCTTCCATTGAAGATCCTTAAAATCAGAGAGCGTAATCCCTCACAACAATATCTATTTATATATAAAGATGGGTTTGAAGCCTTTCACTATTAACAATATAAATGGAAAAAAAACCACAACAGCTCTCTCATTTATTTTATTATTTTTCCAGTATTGCATTTTGTCCATGAAAGGAAGAGAATCCAACAAATTACCATTGGCAGAATATGTGCATTGTATATATCCTAATCCTAAACCTTATTTGGTCATTTTTATTATATCAAATGTTAATCCAATTTGGTCAACATATTATTTGGTATTATGAGTATAGCACCAGTAAAAAATTGCCATTGTAATTAATAATAGGAAAAATGCAATTTAAAAATTACATTTTCAAAATAAAAATGTTTTATATTGAATGATAAAAGAAAATGCCTATTAGTACATTGAATCTAAACCAAAATTAACAATTGTTGACAAACTGTTCAACTAATTATACAATTATTATTTAATTTTACACTTGTGCATTAGATAATACTCCCTCCATCCCAAAATAATCGACCTATTTGACAATTTCACATATTAAATATATATATATATATATATATATATATATATATATATATATATATATATATATATAATTAAAATAGAGACAATAATTTTACCAAATTAACCCTATCAAGTATTGTGCAATTACCATTACTACCATAAATGCAAAGTAGAATACATTGAATCGTGAGTGGAGAATGCAGTATTAATTAGATGGTACAATTGGATAAATATAATTAATATCACCTTTAAAATTGAAAGTGCCAATCTATTAATGGACAGTTATTTTTTGCAAATAGGTTAATTATTGCGAAATGGAGGGAGTATGATATAAGGAATAAAGGTTTAATTAGTAGTTAAACGTGATTAGTATATTGACAATGAGGCAATACTACAACCTGCCCTGCTGCGGTGGAATTTAGACAAGGAACACTTTAACCCCGAGAACAATCACTGAAACTTTTCCCATACTTGAAGTCCAAAACTATATAATAATCTATTCCTCGATACTAAGGCATAAAATTTATAGCTAATAAATAAGTTGGAAAAAGTAAGATATAAATCTTCCCAATATATATCGTCTTATTATTTTACCAAAACTTTCATTTCCAGATATAAAAGATCACAAATTTATTTATTTATCATTATGCTAAATAATAATTTATTATATAGAACCAAACCAAGGGAACATATACAAGCTAATTATTTGTTTATACGTGAATAAATGCACACAAATGCATTCATACCTGAAAGAATGAGAATCGTTACTCAGTTTTGACCGAGCATCAGTAGCTAGTCTTTGTTGCATTCCTTGCTTAGTTTCCTGGAAAATGTTAACAGGTTTTGCCGACGTTGTACTCAGAGACCCATCGGGTTTGATACCAGAACGCTTCTTCCTTGTTTTAGACTTTTCCCAACCATCGCCTCCAATGGGAAAAGTCCGTTCCTCACCTTGAATTGTACCATTATTAGCAACTCGTACGATATCCTTCTCTCTATCTACAATCCCAGATGACCTGACGAGTGAATTTGTCCGCACATCCATCTAGAGTTAAACACGCCCCAAGTAAGTTTTACTCAACAGAGTTTAAAGCATACCAAGTTAATATGGAAACTGACTATCTCTATAAAGAGTCATGCAAAGAAAGTTGTAAAGCCACGGGACATACTCGCATGCCATACTAAAACGTAAAGATGTAAAATAAAAGTGTGCGCTTCTTTGATAGTGTTGGATTCAGTTTTTAAGAACTATTTTGAAAAATAGTTTTGAAAAACTTTTTTTTTTATTTTTTAGTTTTAAAAACAAGAAAATAAGAAACAAGTTTGTCATTTCAAATTCTAAACGGAAAAAGAAAATTATAAGGGAACCAAACCGACCCATTTTGGAAACTCATAGATGCAATGCAACACATAATAAGACAAAGCTCATTACCGACATAGATACATGCTTAAGGGTGAACTACGTTCATATAATAAACATAAATAAACATATTTTACATAAGTCGATGTAAATTTTTTCATACCCGCATCCAATCTCATCTCACCATGTTAACATTTTTAGAGATATTGTAGGAACTAACATAGCAAAGTAACATCATAGAGTGATTTGTTTTGATGCATGTGTGAAACAAATTACACCGACAGTGCATAAGAATGAATGTCATAACATTATAATAGATTTTTACACAAAGTGGTAGCTCCACCAAATAACATAGGTGAAGTGTTCTAGTTGGCAACTAATGTAAAGACAAACATAAAACAGGCTTCATGTCACGTAAATATATATCTACCAAACCGCTGGGAATTTATGAGTTGGGGTGTATACTATATAGTCATATATTATTATTTACTGGGCAGGCAATATTAAGTAGAGAGCAGCAAGAAACTAGAGATATAACATTAGGGGGCAAAAAATCCAAGAAATAGTGTTAATACCAGCAAGCAAGCTACAAAGAAAACCAATACACATACCTTGACATCAACCAAAGAAGTTCTAGTGCGCTTGTTTGGAACAGCATTTTTGTTTCTTTCTTCCAACTTTTGCTGGTCATGTTCAAAACTGCCTATGACTGCATGACCATGAACTCCAACCTTACCTATGCTGGGGCCCAAGACTGGCCGATCACTTAATGTAAAACTGGAACGGTCAGTAGAAAAATTGTCTGCTCTAGATCTCTTCTTTGAAGTTATATTTGGAAAATCTTTGTTGAATCTAGATAAGGCTTCACTGAACATTTTAGCACGATCCCTGTTGAGTTGTACAATGATATTAAACAGCTAACTTCAATGCATGTTGAGTGGTACAATGTTATTAAACAGCTAAAACTTCAATACAAGTAAAAGAACATTCAAATAACTACCTTGCCCTCCTAAAGTTAGCATGTAACCCATCCCTGAGTCTTTTGATATCTTCTGGTATTACGGATGTCAATTGCTTGCCTTTTGCATAACTGGATGGAGATTCATCCGGTGAAATGCCAAGAGCAGCACTGACATGGCGTTTATAATCCATTGGACGATTAGACTTATGATCTAAAGCAACTAACTTTGGATCAAAGCGCACACAACTGAAGAAGCTCATAACATCCCCTTGGGTTGCTGAAGTACTGCTTCTTGACATGTTTGGAAGAGAAGATAGAATTGGATTTTCTATGCTCTCGCGAAAGCTACCTGATCTATCTATTGAAGCAGCTACGTGGGATCCTCGCTGCCCAGTGTACAAAGGTCTATCTGGGCTGGTGGAAGATATGTCAAACTTGGTGGATGCTGCCATTGCACTAATTTCCCCACATCTTTTGAATAAAAAATACAGAGCAAAGAGAGTTGCATTACATAGATGTGATACTACAGCACATAAAGGGCAAATCTGATTTGCAAGGGAACAATTGGACAACGTGTACCTGAAAGGATCAAAATAATAACAGAAAATCAAACTCCATTGCATATGATGTAGAGATATCCATGTGGACACTAAATATAAGGGTTGAGAGGTTCAGCTCTATATGGGACCTGGCCCTCATTCTTATATCAAACTATCAGCTTTCTGTATATTGCACCATTTCAATTTCAAAGTTAACATCTAGGACAAATTTTCATTTTAATAGAAAATATCCTCAAGACTGATAATACAAAGACTATAGCATAATGGCCCTGTACTAAGTTGAAATGAGCTATCTGATATCTAGGTTACAGGTTAATTAAGAAACAATGAAATATTGACAAAAAAAAAGCCCATTTTAAGGGGGAAAAAAGTTATTAGATATGATACAATTATCTCTAGTCTTAGTGGCACCATTAGAAACCCTTTTTGGTATAAATGTAGAAATCTTTTGAAACAGAATATTATTGAATGAAAAAAATAAAACTTGATGCAACTTCTCAAATCTCAAGCAAGTCGCATTGATTGTAAATATAAATATTCATACACAACCGAAATTGGCTTACAACAGTGTAACAATGATACCATACAAAAATGTAGTTTAATAGACATAAATGCTCATTGCAGCATCAAGACGAAATCTAAATTACTATCATGACAAATGCTATAAAGATTTGATCAACAACAAACTATATTCAAACCAAATACTTCTACAACTTAATGTCTCCACTTCAAAAACTAATTTCTACAACCATTTACGGTTTCAATTTCTAATGCCAATTAATACAACTTATTATCATCTGAATTTCAAACACAAGCCCTGGCCCCATTAACTAGACTTCATTATCATCTTCCCAATAAAAAAACAGGTAGTCAATCTCGTGACAACAAAACTTCCGTTGTCTAGAAACTACCAACATTTCCAACATTCAATTTAAAAATGAACCCATCAAAACATTTGAGCTTTACTACCTGTGTTTTGTCAGCGCATAAGAAAACATGCAGCACACCATTGGTTACATATTTTCCTTCCTACACTAAGTGTACACCTATGTTTGGTTCCACGTTTGGGACAGCTAGAATTGATTCTGAAGGTGTAAAATTGATTTCAACATGTTTGGTAGCTCTAGAGTAGAATTGATTTTGCCTCGAAAAATGATTCTAACTTGAAGTTAAGATTTGTAACTTTTAAATCTAAACATGATTTTTACACGGGATATATTGTTCAACTCACTTTTATTCAAATGTATCCAATAATAAATCACTTAACATTCAACTCACACTTCTAAGTAAAATCAATTTAGCAAAATCAATTCATTCAAAATCATTTTTGTCACTGCAGAACCAAACATGCACTGAGATCGGTCTACATGGAATGACCACACAATATTGCATCTTTTTCCATCATAACATGGAATGACCACACAGTATTAAAAAAATCCTAGTCCTTTTGCTGAACCTCAAGCTTTTCTTCTTATCTCAAATTTCAGTATATAAATTACTTTGATAAAAAACCAAATCAATTTAAATCATGATTCTATCAACAACATAACTTCGGTTGCACATGTTTTAGATTACTTTGTGCAAGCAGATACTATCCAACCTCTACTTCCTAAATCTCAGTTCAAAAGTTAAAATCAAAAATTTAAAATAAAAAAAAATAGAGAATTAAGAACATGAATAAACCCTAAGGAAATAATCAATACAAAAAGAAACGAAGAATTTAACCACAAACTGTCCTGATAAAGCTAAAAACCATTCCCAATTACAAAATCAAAACCCTAGAAGTTGAAATTGAAAAATGAACGAAACAATAGCAAGCTCGAAATTGACATGATAACACAAACAAACACGTAAAATATACCTCGAATCTTGCAATGGTGTTATTGAATTTGAAAATAGCAGAACGAATTTTGAAAATTGGGGAAAAATTGAAGAACGTGTTAAAATTTGATTTTGCTTGAAGCTTCAAATCCAAGTTCGTACGAAGCCATGGTGGACGAAAGGAGCCTCTGGTGTTTTGATCGGCAATGTATTGGGCCGGGCTTATATTACGGTTTTACCCATGGCGATATAGTTTTGGAAAATTAAAATCATTGTTTTAGAAAGGGTGTTTTCGTCAATACAAAAACCAATACGTATAATGGCATTGTTACATGTGATTATGGTATGCTATGCTATCATTATTCATCAATGATGTAGTATAAATACGAATTAGTAATAATTAATAATTATCGTAATTTATCATTATAGATTATTTTCATGAATTTAGACTAATATTTATGAAAAGTATATTGCATATTTTTTACAGTTGTATTTATTTATTTAATTTATAATTTAATTACTTTATTAAATAATCCTCATTAGGATATACATGGATTTTAAATTCCCAAAAAAAAACGCTTATTTAGGTTTCTTTTATACAAAAAAATAAGAATATATATATATATATATATATATATATATATATATATATATATATATATATATATATATATATATATATGTGTGTGTGTGTGTGTATTTTTTTTTAAATATCATAATTTCTTTTCCTACAATAATATTATAAATATATAAAGTTACCATAGAATTTAAATTTTCCTTATTTTATAGCAAAATTTAAATTTTTCTTTTATTTATAGTGAAATTAAAATTTTCATTTTACAGTAGATTTTTATTTATTTAAAAAAATAGATTTTTTTTGGATTTTATTATCTATTGTGTATATAAGTTAATGGACTTTGTGAATTATCATCAATTAAAAGTGAGATTCTTAAAAGAAAAAAAAGTTGATTGTATACGGTAAATGATTCATTGTATTATTCAAAATTAAAAAAAAAAATGTCATAAAATTGTATTTCCTATATTCTTTTTTTAAATGGATCATTGTATCTAAACTTTTTTTATAAATACCATAAATGCTTTTTATACAATAATACCATAAATATATAAAATTAGCATAATATTTAAATTTTCCATTTTTATAGGGGAATTTAGATTTTCTTTTATTCATATCAAAATTTAAATTTTCTTTGATTACAAGTAGATTTATTTTCACTATAAAAAAAATAGATTTCTTGGAGTTTTTATTATCTACATTTGTATATAAATTTTGGGGCTTTCTAGATTAACATCAATTTGACGTGATATTCATGAAAAACATTTTGTTTGAACATAGGTTAATGGTTTTCATTGTATTATTGAAAATTTTAAAAATATATATGTACGTATAATTATTATTCCCATTTTTTTAAATGCTGGTTTTTTAAAACAATTAGCTATTGTTTCTAAAGTTTTTTATTAATTTACTAGTATTAATTACAATTTTATTAAACATTATTTTTAGTTGTTTTTGTAAAGAAAGAAAATATAAAATAGTATGAAAAATAATTAAAGATAATATAAATGAAAAAAATATTCTCTTTATTTTCTATTATAAACAAAATTTAATTTTTCAAATTCATTGAATAATTCATATGTTATTTATTCAATGAATTTGAAAATCTAAACAACAAAGAGACGTTAATTTTTTTATTAAATTTAAAAAATTAAATAATTATAATATATTAATTATTTAATAAATCTAAAAAAATTAAAATTTATTTATTGTAAAAGATGGAGAGTGATAAAATAAATTTAATATTTTAATAACTAAAAAAGAAATAAAGATTGTACTTTCTGAAATATATATATGCTAATTAATAGCTACAATGTTGTTTTAATACATATCTTCATATATATATATATATATATATATATATATATATATATATATATATATATATATATATATATATATATATATATATATATATATATATATATATATATATATATATATATATATATATATATATATATATATATATATATATATATATATATATATGAGAGGGAGGGAAAGATGTCTTTATTTATCAGATTTTTTTAATTTTTAATTGGTACTATTTATTCTCTTTTAAATTGTAATTTCTAAAAATATATAGTATAAGTGATTAAGATTTTCTTAAAATATTGTCAAAATCAAAATCAAAAAGATCGTTGCAAATTTATACTTATAAGTAGATAGAGTCATATATTCACTCGAGATGTCTGTTCCATTAGTGTATTGATGCATGAAATTCATTGGTTATAAAGACACTTTATTACATAAAACTTTATATGTTAGGTTGTTGATTTGATCATTTGTTGATCATATTTCTTTTCATTTATCTAAAATAATAAGTTTGTTATAGTGGATAGTATTTTTATTTCTTCTATTCCCATTTCAGCTAGGTGTTTTTCTCTTGCTTCTTTATGTTGATATTTTCTTTGATATTTATCTGTTTTGATTTTTTCCATTGAATAAATATTTTTCAATCTAAAATCACACATAAGTAACTGTCACCTCAACCCATTCTTTGGTGAAAACAACGACACCTTCTCTTTAAAGGTAAATTATTATTTATATTTATTGATTCGGACTCATTTAATGATTAGACATGACTCAATCTATTTTTCCTCTCAAAACGATTTAATTGTCTAAGTTCAACCATGTGGGAGAAAGCATTTACCTTTCTGCCCCTCCAACAGAGGAGGTTGACCGGTTTACCCATGGGCCAGCACTTCTCCTCGACAAAACTTATCTGTCACGCACGGTTCTACCATCCAAAAACAGTCAAGGCGCTTGTGCCCGTAACTGCACCTCTGCCCGTAGCAACGGCTAGTTATGGGCACCTCTGCCTATTCCAACGGCTAGTTTTGGCAGTTACCTATTCTTCGAAAAACAGCTATCTCACCCCGAAAATAGGGATCAATGACCACGCGTTGGGGACACTATAAGCACCCTCTCATTTGAGAGGGTTGGGTATTCAATATTCTCCCTGATACAGACATATTATGTACTTGCCTTCTTTCTCTCAATTCTTACTTTAGCATTGGAGTGTCTTGCAGGTACATTCATTTCCTCCTCTTTCACACCCAGCATCACAGGCGACTGTCTCTAACCCACTTCAGGTTCTGATCAACCGTCAAGATCAGTGGCGCCGTCTGTGAAAAACTTATTGTCACCGTCTTTTCTCCCCTCATAGATACGAGACTAAAGCAGTTCTTCCAAATTTCGATCATGGTCAGCCGTGATAACACTCATGATGCTCGCAACTCTGCCTTCCTCCCCATCAGCAAGACTGATGCTGATGGAGCAACCACCTCTCTTGGGGGCGACTTCCTCCGACAAAGAGACGGAGCCACTGCTTCTCCATCCCTTGTTCGTTCATATTACAACGAAGTCCCGCTCGTCCTAGAGCACTTGCCAGTTCCAGTTTCGTCCAGCGCCGACCCATCCATGGTTGCCCTCCTCGAGGTTCTCAACAAGGCCAACCTCATAATCCTTAATCAGAGCGCAAGGATTGGAGCCTTGGAAGAATCTAATCGTCCAAGATCCCATCCGTCGAGGAAAGAACATCAAAGACCACAGAGCCCTCCTCCCCGGCGTGAAAGAAACCGTCGGACACCTCCGAAACCAGAAACTCAGACCGTCAGAAAGTGCGACCACATATATCTTCGGAACCAGCATTCCCTGCAATCCAAGAGGACCAAAAGAGACCACCGAGCAGAGTCCCAGCGTTCGCCTCCGCCCAGATCCAAGGGTCGAGCACGAACCTCATCTCACCGTTGAGATCGCCATCCTACCTACAGACGGGACATCCGCTTCCTGTCTTGGTTCAACAGCAACAGTGACGACGAGCCTCGCGGCTCGTTGTCTCGTGAGATTATGGCTATGTACCTGTCAAAGGGATTGGAGAAACCCCTTTTTCTGGGAACATACGACGGTACCACAGATCCCGACGAGCACATCGAAAATATCGATGTGTTACTCTATTACCGCGGCGTCCGGGGTGCCATTAAATAGAGGTTGTTCCCGATCACACTCAGGAAAGAGGAAATGACCTGGTACAAAAGACTCCTCAACGATTTCATCACTTTATAGAGGCAGCTGAGGAGAATGTTCTCCAGACACTTCACGGTCTCTCGTCGACACCCGAAGACAGAAGCTTCCCTTAAGGTCATCATTCAAGGAAGGGATGAACCCCTACGAGCCTACATCAGAAGGTTCAATAAGGAGGTTGTTCAGATCTCCACGACCGATAACATAAAAGAAACTTCTACTCGAGTGCGGGCTCTGTCCCCGCATGAAGTTTGCTGAAGTTGTAGGCATTCAGCCCCCAACAACACTGGACACCTTCCTCCTCAAAGCACAAGCGTACATCTAGTAAGAAGAGAAGGAGACCACAGTTCTTCCTAAAATTCAAGGCATTAAGAAAATCCCAGATCCTCCAGGTCCGCCGAGATGTCGAGGAGATAGAAGGTGCGAAGACCGTCCCCGAGAGCCCCGGGACAACAAAGGGCCCTCCGGTCGGTTCCACGACTGCACTCTCTTGACAGTATCTTGGGAAAAGATCCCTTTTGAATATGCAAACTCAAAATTCTGGCAGGCGGGAGTCCGGTTCCTGAAGAAGATACCATCCAAACCAAACACTGACAAGTCGAAATATTGTCGGTTCCACAAGAGCCACAACCATATGACCGATGACTGCATCCACTTAAAGGATGCCATAGAGATACGTATCAGGGACGGACATTTGAAGCAGTTCTCCAAACGAAAGGATACTCCTCGGCATGACGCCCAAGAGTCCAATAAGGTCGAGGAAAATGTGCCTTCCTCCGAAGAAACCAGCCTTCAGGTCGCTATGAGCATCTCGCGGTCTGAAGATTTCTACATCCCCGAGGGGCTCAGTGCCTCTCCATATTTTTCCGCACACAGCCCATGAGAGATCTTCCCCTCCGCCATGGTCATCTCTGGAGGGGGCTTCAATAAAGTCACGGTAAGGTCCGTCAAAAGAAAATTCAAGCACCTTACCAATAACAGCTCGAACTGGAACTCCACCCTCGACAGAGTCCGAGGAAAGTCTGTTCCCATCTGCTTTTATAGCGATGAGCTCCTCGGTGGAGCCTCAACACCAGCATCCCCTTGCTTGTGAGGGCCCAGATGGCAAATTTTGACGTCTAACGAATCCTCGTCGACCAAGGCAGTTGATATTATGTATTCCCAATTGTTCTCTACCCTCCAGTTGGACGAGTCACATCTAACTCCCTACGTGGATTCTGATCTGCAGGGTTTCAATGGGTCAGTGATAAAGACCTAGGGTTACGTAGAGTTGATCATAACATTTGGGTCTGCTGAAACGGCCAGGTCAATCAAGGTCCAGTTCCTGGTCATCAATTGCCCGTTGTTATACCAGTGCATCTTCGAACGGTCAACTCTGGCCGAATTGGTGGTTGTGTCTTCAGCAGTGCACCTGAATATGAAGTATTATACTTCGACGAGTCTCGTGGAAAATCTGCACGGAGACATTGAAGCCGCAAGGAGATGTTTTGAGGCAGCTTCTAAGGGGTTGAACACCATCACCGCCAGGCCAAAGACTCTCAGCAAGTCTTCTCTGCCCAGCAACGCCAAAGAAACAAAGTTGTTTCCCCACGTCGACTCCATCGACCTTGACAATCATTTATTCAAAGATGACTAATAGATCCAGAAGGGGAATGGGAAAGAGATCCAGCCATCTTCGAGCAGCCCTCCCACCAGTAGCAGTGAAACTTTTCATCGGATGCGCCCAAATCCAGATGGAGAGTTCGAACTTGTCTTGCTCTGCGACAACCCCCAATGGCGAGTGAAGATTGAGACCGAACTCCCCGAAATTATGAGGAAACAACTGAAAGCATGTCTCCATGAGAATGTAGATCTGTTTGCGTGGAGCGCCACGAAGATGTCTGGGCTAGACCCTGATGTGGCATGTCACCACCTCACTATCGATCCCGTCGTTAGGATTATAGCTCAACATAGATGACGGCAGTCTCCAAAGAAGACAGAGGCTACCGAACAGGCTGTAAAAGACCTCCTAGAGGCGAACTTTATCTCGGAAGCCAAGCACACCACTTGGTCGTCCAATGTTGTACTCGTGAAAAAGAATAATGGAAAATGGCAAATGTGCATTGACTATACCGATCTTAATAAGGTCTATTCTAAGGACGCATATCCCCTCCTCAACATAGATAAACTAGTTAATAAGTCTGCCGGTTTTAAATTGTTATCTTACATGGACGTATATTCAGGCTGTAACCAAATACCCATGGAAAAAGGCGACAAAAGGTACACGCCCTTCATGACTGAATCGGGCAACTATTACTACAACGTAATGCTCTTCGGCTTGAAAAATGTTGACGCTACCTACCAAAGGATGATGAACAAAGTCTTCTAAGGAGAAATCGGGGAAATGCTCGAAGTCTATATGGACGACATGATCGTTAAGTCCCATGAGGAATCCGATCACACAACCCACTTGAAGAAGGTCTTCGAGTAGGCCAGGAGATACAGGATGCACTTTAATCTGGAGAAGTGCACATTCGGGGTACGAGCGGGCAAGTTCCTCGGTTTCTACCTAACCGAATGAGGAATTAAAGCTAACCTGACAAGTGCAGAGCCTTCTCTGAGTTCCCCATGTCGAACTCAAAAAAGTCCATCCAATCCCTAAACGAGATGCTCGCATCGCTATCCCACTTCATGGCCACGTCTTCCCAACATGCCCTCCCTTTTTTAAACGTCTCCGCAAGGATACCGCATTTGAATGGACAGAGGAATATGGCAAAGCCCTCCTCCACCTGAAACAAGCTTTGTCGAAGCCGTCAGTCCTCTCTTGGCTAGATAACGGGGAAACCCTTTATCTCTACCTTGGTGTCGCAACTGAGGTTGTCAGCATCGCGCTCATTCATGAAACTCTAGACGGGAAGAAGCTCATCTATTTCATGAGCAAGGCACTGCAAGGGCCAGAGCTGAGGTACCAACAGATAAAGAAGATGACCCTCGCCCTTATCAATGCGGTAAGAAGATTGAGGCACTACTTTCTGGCCTACACAATCGTGGTACGCACTATCGCGGTGAAATTTGGATACCAAACTATTAATTAGTTAGAATCTTTAATTCATTTTACAACCGAACTTTGATTTGTCCAAAGGAAGGGATAAAGATCGAAATTCCCACAATGCAATGCAAATGCAAGCTAGAGAGTTATAGGTTCGGGGGTCGGTTAAACTTAGGAAAGGTGCTAGCATCTTAAGTTTCTGTAGTACTCTACAGGAACCTCTTGTTTTATGTTTGTTTATTGCTAAGTGTTTATCTGCTTAAAGGTTAAAAGACCTAGGGGTTTATTTCTAAGTATACTCGATAAGATATCGCATCTTATGCCTACATATCCTTACGGGAGTAGAATCAGAGTATTTGTAGTTCCCCTAAAGGGTTTGAGGAGTTCTTTGACTGTGGTCAAAGTTCCTACGGGTTTAGGGTAGTTGATTGATTGATTTTAGGAGAAGGATATGAGTTGTCATTTTAAGAGAGATTTAACCACCACGAAGTGTAGGAAAATAGTCTTTGCATCGCCTTAAGAGAAGGGCTCAATTACTCGGATATTGATCGACGAGTACGCCTCTATCTCCCTTAAGGCAAAGTCCCTATGTATTTATTGTATTGATGTGGGGTGGAGATTCTATCTCGCTTAAGATGATTAACATCTATTTCTCTATTGTTTGAATATTTGAATTGAGTTGTTTGTATCTAAGTTGTAAAGATAGTGGTCCTTCCTATGGGGTAGGATCTAACTTAAAAAGATCAACTTGAATGGGATCAAGGATCATAGGCGGGAATCATGCAAATGATGTGCACTACACACAATTGTTGAATCATGTGTAGGTTTTTCCTTTGGACGGAATGCATTGCGAGGAAAATAAATACGATAATGTAAATTGTTGTAAAATAAATTGCGGAAATGGTAAAACATACACATACGCATGAAAGCGCTGAAGTGTGTGAGAGTGAATATGTGAGTGGAATTGAAGCATACATGATTGACGTTGATTTACGATGTCGATTAATTAGATAAAAGTTGGATTAAATTTTAGTGAAATTGGAAGGGTAAAAGGATATTATTTGGTGAGATTGGTTTGGGTGAATTGTTTTAAAAAAAGTTGAGTTTAGTGAGGTTGATTTTAAGAGAAATTAACTAGTCACCCATATGTTAAATAAATTATAGAAGAAGGTTTTAGTAATTATAAAAGAGAGTATTTATTAGATAAAACAAATTAAGAAATTCATTATCTTTTAGTTGCAAATTATTTAGAATGATGGGTTTTGAAATCATAATATTATTTAGTGAATTAAAAGAAAGTTGATTTAAGTATAAATTAATTATAAAAAGGGTTATTAGGTTTTTATATTTAAAAAAAATCTAATTAAAATTAATAGATCAATTAATTAAATAAAATGAAAATAAAAAAAGAGTCAATTACTAAAATATTGGTAGCTTATTATGTTATTTAATGGATTAAAATAAAAGGGTTAATTTGAGAAATTATTAATAAATGGCTAATTTTTTAAAAAAAATTTATTAGTTATTAGTTTATGTTTATTTAAAAAAAGGGGTGATTAAGGTTAATAAACTGTTAAAGGGAATTAACTATGGTTAATTAAAGGATAATGGGTTAACTAAAAGGTAATGGTGAGGTTAACGGTTAATGGTAGCGATTAGTGGAGGATGCAGAGTTCGTGTGTGGTGGGTTTACGAGAGTGTACAATGAGTATTCAACATGAACCAGTGGATCAGATCTATTGGAGATCTGGGTGTCGTGAGTGGTGAGTGCATCGTATTATTGTGGGTATACATGCATAAGATTACAACAACATAAAAGAAAGAAGAAGAAAAAAGCTCGGAACCCTAGATTTCCCTTTCTCTGTCGATTACCCCACCCTTTCTCTCTTGGTTCTTCGTCTTCCCCCTTTTCACTCTCCGTCTTCCTCTTCCATCGTTTCCATTCCCTTTTATTTCTCCTTCTGTTTTATCCCTATTCTTCTTTCTGATCTGCTCACCAATTCGAAGTGGATCCTCAGAACGATATGAAATTCAAGGCAAAACAAGCAACCACAATCAAAGTTAAACCAAATCAAAATCGAAATTGAGTTAGATAGAGAACGAGTTTACCACTTCGAGGAGGTAATCAAATGGAGGACGGTGGATCTTGGGATTCCGACAGGGGGATGGTTGTTGATGATGGTAGGCTGGTTCGCAAGTTCCGATGGAGGTCTTGGCAACGTGAGATGAACACCAGAGATAAGTTTTCGGTTCCTCTTCTTTTTCACGATTTTTTAGCGTTTTAGAGTTTCATGAATTGGGGCCTTTGTGGAGCTTTTTCTGTTTCGAATTTTTTCTCTGCTTGGATCCTCCGATAACCTTCAATTTATAGGTAGATCTTTTCAATGTGCAGTTAATGCTCAATGAAGACCTGACAAAAATATATCGTTGTTATGGTGAAAAGTTTCCATCCTCGTCTGAACATGTTGGGCTTGTTATAGAAACCTTGATTTCCCATTCTGATATGTCATAATGTTCTTTAATGCCTGCCACAAATCGGGAACATGACTTTATGGTGATAGAAGTTTCTTGTTTGGCCTTGATGTGTTTCTGTTTTATTCTAATTAAAATGCAACTGTCTCCTCTTTGGATTTTGAATTGGAAACGGGATTGAAGCAGCGGTATATACCAGCTTTGTCGTGTGAAGAGTTGGTATGTGAACCACATCCCTTTTACCAGCTTCTTGAGTATCTCTGGACTTTCAATTGCAGGTGTTAGTGTTGAAGTCATCTTGCATAAAATCTGTTCTTGTTTGGTTTAGCTACAAAAGTTCTAAACTGACAGTCCTCTGTTGCCGCAGGTTTAATTCAAGGTCCGTTTACGCTAAACACAATCATATTGTTGCTGCAAAGTGGAGTGAACTTAGAGATTTGGATCTCATTGCCAAAGTTACTTGCAAGTGTTGTTGTGTTTCAAAATTTGCCATGAAGGATGTACTTAGTGCTGTCTGGAAAAAAAACTCAAAGCTTCCTTTTCTTGATTTTGTTTTATTGCTCTTAACTCTTCTAACTTGGTTTTGGATTGTGTAATTCGCTCTGAACAGATGTTGGTGGCTTCAATAACTCCGTACATAGAAGAAATGTTTTGTGAGTCTTCATTAATCGACAAATTCAGTATAGCTGTCACAGCATGCTCTTGTGTTATCTTCCTGTCTAAATATAGCAGTGGAAGTAAATGCGTAATGGCACCACACTTCTCAACAATGATACGGTTTTCCATATTATGCTTTGTAAGAAACCGTAATTCTTCGACGGCGGAAGCTTGTGTTTTTTTTTATTGACTTTGTAGATACTCAATTAACTTACCGACATGTGTGGTGGTCAATTTATCAGATTCTGAGTTGGAAATAGAATGGACATCATCTTCTGAACTTGAATGGCTAGTAAGAACAATATCATCATTATTGTTATTGTACTTGTTTTCATTATCTGTCGTTGGATTTTTGTTCCAGGGCTTTGAAACTCCTCTCGTGATGCTGTTGGAAAGTTCCTAAATTCTTTATATGCGTGAGAAGCAGAAACACATTGTTATTAATCTCTCCAGACAGAAGCATATTTTGATGCTTATTTGATATCCCTGACACCGTTGGAACATTTGATGCTTCTTTTGTAAACGCTCTGGGTGAAGGGGTAAATGTTGATTTGAATGTTGCTGTTCTTAAACTGAACTTGCTTAAATCCTGCAATATATATATATATATATATATATATATATATATATATATATATATATATATATATATATATATATATATATATATATATATATATATATATATATATATATGTAAAAGTTCTTGATATCGTATCTCCTTGTTTCTGGCAGGTTACACCAGTTCCTTATCACGAACGGAGTATGGGCTTCTTAGACGAAATCTGGCCATGTGATTAAGCTCCCGCTCCATATCTATGCTCTGTATCAAAACCTTGATATCGCCTGCGTACTAGCCCGGCCAGAGAACCGTTTTTAACTAGCTTGGCAGCATTTCTGAGGCCTCGGGCTATTGTGTCCAATCCCAGAACAAGTCTTCGACATCTGAGCTCTCTTTCCGCAGCTTGGTGTCAAAGTTGAATCCACTTAGTGCAATTCCATCATCTCTGATAACACCGCACATAGTCATAGCTGCTTTTTGGATATCTACGAGAAGCTGATTTGTATCCCTGCCGACTAGAGGATCACCGACATCTGCATTAATGTTAACCCAACAGTTCATTAATCCTTGCAATCTCAATCCTGTGGTGATGAATGTGGCCAAATAGGGTGGCATGGTTGTATTCAATGTTGATTTTGATTTCCCCTATAAGTCCATATTTTCATAAGAAATTGGTTGTAGTTGTTTTGATTTCGCTGACTATTAATTCAGCTTAAACATACAATAGATAATAGTTCTGTTTTCACAAATGGCAAATCATGTTGTGATCTTAAATACTCGTACTTGTTCTTGACTTTAAATTTGCGAAATCCATATTTAAACCGAGACGTACTAGAATTTGGGGTGTTTAACACTCCGAGGACTCTAAATGAATCCTCCTTCCAAATGAGTTCAAAGTTTGTTCTTTGACGCAAACTAATGAAACTCATAACATTAAGAAACGAACTTCAATACCAGCAGAGTTACATGTTGTGTATACTAGCGAATCAACATCGTCGACGCAACCTTATATCCTTGACTTTCGCGTTCGAGCTTGTATGGAAGTTGGAATTCCAGGATGTATCCAATATAACTCTCAAATGTAAAATCAATCTGAACCTTTGCTTCCTTGAGACATGACCTACGTCTTTGACATATTTAATAATGAGCATGAAAATTATCTCCACTTGGAAATAGTGCAGCTGCACACACTAGTTAGTCATAATAAATTCGCACACACGAAAACAAAGATAAGAATAAAAAGAAAGGAGGCAGAATCTTAATGTCAAAAATTAGGGTGCAACAGATGCCCCTATTTAAGTTTCTACTATCCGGAGATGTGGAGATTGAAATCTCCGTCTCGACGAGATAGGAGGGACTTAAATACAAACATTGCACAAATTTTTGGCCCTAAGAAGCCACCGAATGCATATGATATGTGATGATATGAAAACGCAAGACAGGGGGTCCTGTGGAGAAATGATGCCACAAGGGAAAGAAACCAGACACGAAACACGGGAAGAACAAGCTCAACAGAGCGAGGCTCCACGGGGGGAAGATTGACAGTCACAAAGTGTTTGTAAATATGTTGCAAAGAACTTGTGGGAAAATCTATTGGAAGAACCGACCGTATAGGTCAAATGTAATGCTCCAAGACATCAGCTGGAGAAGTCTATTGTCGAGGCTTGTAACTTTAATTGAGAATACTTTTGCCAAAGTATCTACTGTTAGAATTTGTAGGGAATCTGCTGCCGAGATTCTGTGTTGAAGTTTGCTGGAGAAATACTTCTGTCGAAGTCTTCTGGAAATCTGCTACCAGGATTAGCCAGGAAAAAGATGGAAATACCTACTGCCGAGGTCTTCTGGAAATAAAATAGAACTACCTACTGCCAAGGTCTACTGGTAATCTACTGCCGAGATTAGCCAGGAAATAAAATAGAAATACCTATTGTCGAGGTCTTCTGGGAATCTACTACCGAGATTAGCCAGGAAATGAAATATGTTTGAATAAATTGGGTATTCTGTTTGAAAATAGTGTGAACAAAACCTCCCCACGTCTCATGGTCTGGATGCCATAAACGGGTGTCTGTTTCTTGAAATAAACCTCCCCGAGCGTCATGGTCTGGGTGCCTTGAGTTGGTCTCAGTTTCTGATGTAGAACCTCCCCGGGCGTCATGATATGGGAATCATGAGCTGGTCTCAATCTCTGATGTAGAACCTCCCCGAGCGTCATGATATGGGAATCATGAGTTGGTCTCAGTCTCTACCTGAAGTGATGAAAACTCATGAGAGCATCTTCATAGGGGATTGAAAATTTTTGTAGATTGTAGAATCATTGTAGATTGTAGATGTTGATGTAGATGTTGTAGAACTTCTTGGCTGTGAGCCATAATGTGTTGTAAATTGTAGAATTTTGTAGATTGTAATTTGTAATGTATTGGAGATTGTAAAACTTCACCGGGGATCTTCAGAAGAAATGCGAGCCGGTTGAATTGTAAAGTATGTCTTCTCAAATAAAGAGAGAGTAATGTGATAAACTTCCTCGACTTCTCTGGGGAGATGTCGCTTGTGTGATGAATTCGCTGGGGAATACATTCCTGAGGAGCATCCTTGCTGTGTGAATTCTCAAATAAAGAGAAATATCTGTAAGGTTTTCCATTTACCAAGTCGATAATCACTGGGGATGGACAAACTGTCTTGAGGAGACTGTCACTTATCGTTTTGAATAAGATCTTGGTCAAAACGAGTTGCTCAAATAAAGAGATGGCTTGCAATTCAGATGTAAATTGTTGAGGAAGTCTGATAATACTGTTGGAGAAATATCCTTCTTCAATAGTTATTTCATAAATTCTTCTTGGGAAACAAAGTGCAAAATAAATGCACACTTAATCCACATTCCAAAGTGGGAGATATCCAAAATGTGATTGCCAATGACCGAAATTCAATTCAGGAAATAACTGAAGAGAAACTGTCAAGCAAGACTCAACTGTTGAGGTATGAGCTCAAATAGGATGTATTAAAATAACCATCTTCCACTAGGATCAAACTCTGTGGGGAAATAGAAACATGACGCTTTTTTTGCTTAGGGATGACAACCCTAATTGGAAGGAGAAGACACGCCCAACCACTCAGGGATAAATACAACCAAAGCGACAAAACAAACAAACAAAAAGATGCAAAATGCATATGCCATGCCATCTATATATATGTTATGCGTATGTTTATGCTGACAAAACAGACAGGGATGAAATAAACATCTCGAAGCAAACATCTGACCAATCTTCGAAGATAGAAGTACCACTGGGGATAGATGGAGGAACAAATATGTGATCACAATCCTGCTTCAGGGCTTCAAAAACTTTTCTTGGGGAATGAAGATCATTCCACTTGGGGATATATCATCTTGATCTTGAAGGGTTGAAGATGAGACTAAAGATCTACTGTAGGTGGATCAAACTCATAACTGGAGAAACTCCATGGATAAAATAAATATTCGCTTCACTGGAGAGGATTGGCGTTGTAGAAGATACCCGAACTGAGGATTCACAGGGGAATAAATATCCACTTCAAATGGGGAAGCCTGGATTGTCATAACTGGTGAACATGTCGGAGTCGAAACTTCAAACGGGGATGAAATAAACATCCGCTTCACTGGAGAAAATTGGCGTTGTAAAAGATCCACTGAGGAGTAAAACACGACCACTTCACTAGGAAGGTGAAGTTGGAGAAGATTCACTGAGGATTAAAATACCATGCATTTCACTGGGGAAGTGAAGTTAAGCAGACCACTGGGAATTCTTGCATTGAAAAGCTGGAGAATTCTTGTATCGAGAAGATTCATCGGAGAATGTCATGACTACCAGAATTAAAATTCACTGGGGACATGAAGAATGTTGGAAAGTAGTGGTAGTCTCCATTTTTGAACAATAGTTTGTTGCACGTGGATAAGATAATCTTCACTTCTCAGATGCCCCAAGTCACATGGTTATGAGAAGAAGTCATTCCAAGAGGATTTTACAGAAAACATGGCGTCCCATGGTTTTCAAACTCTTGTAGAGATTTGCTGAATCTCGACATAACTGGCCCTGATTGACGGTATTATGACTGAGTCTTCAAGAATAGATCTTTAGTAAGCCAGACTTGTACAGAACAAACCACGTAGAAACATAGTTGCCCCTGTCTAGCAGGATCTTCAAGTTCCAATAGAACAAACTTAATGTTTATGCTCGCATACAAAACTTTCTATGACCTCAGCAGAGATCAACACGTATGAAATGTTAATTCTGAAACCGTTAATGCAACATATATGTTTGTCTTGAAGTTTTGAAAAGAGATATCCCAATAATTGGTGACCGAAATCACCAGTTAGGATATAAATTAATTTTTATAAAGCCAACAAAAATTAAGTATAACTCAATAGGAGTCAGGAAACGTTATCTCACAGAGTATGCTTTCGAAGTAAACCTTACTTCAATTAGGACTTTAGAAGGGATGTATCTGGGCTTAGTTTATGATTGGTGAAGCAAAGGAAATAAGGGTAAAAGCTTATTTGTACCCACCCATTTTGAAAGATGTTCATTTTCTTTTGTGGAAAAGTTTAAATGTTCAATCAAGCTGATTGAAAAAATTGCCCCAGGCTAAAAAATGAGGTTGAAAAGGGTTAAAAAGGATTTAACTTCCTTATGTCTTGGGTGTTTAGGAAGTTTGAAACAATGTCTTACATCATCAGTAGGTTTTACTCAAAAGTATACATCAAGAGATCACACGTTTTACTTCGTCATCCTCCTCCCAACTCTTCACCAAAGTGAGGAAAGATTGGGTAAAATCGACATTATAAATTATAAAAACATTTTACGAGTGAAACGAATGGGTTTCTTTAAGACAAACACTTATTGCACTACTTTATTCAAAATAACATGTTCTTACATGCCAATTATGCATTTAATCAAAGAAATAAAACACATAAGCGAACGAAAATAAATGGTCCGATGAGCTCTGGAGTTTTCACACATATTAGCACAATGGTATTCCATTCAAAACTGGTCTTTCTCCTTTGAAGGTTAGCGCTTCATCATCTATCATTTCTTGGACTTTCTCCTGGAAAACTTTGCATTCTTCAATCGAATGCCCCAACACTCCATCATGAAATTCACAGTTGGCGTTTGGGTTGAACCACGGTGGGCGAGAATTCATGATTCTAGTCTTCCTGGGAGTCATTACTGAGTTTCTAGAAAAATAAGACCATAGTTGACAGTAAGTCATTGGGATAAGATCAAACCAGCAAGTTTCTTCTTTCGGAACACTCAAAGGTGTTTTCTGATTCTGAAACCGTCTTCAAACCTGTCGATTCTGATACTAATTTGGAGAAGTTAATCTTTGTTTATGAGGTAGTCGTTGCTTGCGCTGAGCAGGCGCCACATACTGATGTTGAGGATAAAGTATTGGAACTGGATCCGACAAGATTGCACTAACATCAACACTTCCTTCCTCTAGGGAATCACCAATTGAAATCTCTTCATTAGCTCGATCATTCAAGTTATCCTGAATTCTTCCACTTTTGAGCGCATTCTCAATGTTTACTCCAACTTCCACAGTTTTGGAGAAATCTAATGGCACAACGCCTACCATCATAACATAATAAGAGTCTGGCAGTGTTCTTAGAAACATCTTGGTTAAATCTTTCTCTGGAAGTGATGGACGAACTTGGGCTGCCAACTCTTTCCATCGCTGAGCATATTCCCTGAAAGATTCATCATTATTCTTACTCATCCCTTCTAGTTGATCACTGTCTGGAGCCACGTCCAAATTATAATTGTATTTCTTCATGAAAGTATCGGCTAAGTTTCTCTAAGACTGAATGCAGTTCCTTTGTAGCTTCATATACCATATTAAGGATGCCCTAGATAAGCTTTCTTGAAAGCAGTGAATCATCAATTCATCATCGTCAACATAAGTAGCCATCTTTCGACAAAAAATCGTCAAATGATATCTTAGACAACTAACACCCTTGTAAACTTCAAAGACATGCATCTTGAACTTCGGAGGAATAATCACACCTGGAACTAAACACAAGTCATGAGCATCGAGATCAGATGCATAAGCTCCTTTCATCATTTTCAATTGTTCTTTAGAATCACGAAATTCTTTCTCCATTGCTATGAATCCAGGATCATCCATCTTCATCTTAGCATGAACATTCTGTGGAAGCTGGAAATTTCTTCTATCAACTGGGACAAACAGGTTGTCTTGCAAAGGCTGAGGTTGCGTAGAAACATCCACTTGTTGAACATTATCAGAGGGAAGATCAAACAACGGATTGTTCATAATTCTAAAGATAGTCATGGAATCCATATCTTACGTTCTCTTTACTATCCTTCGGTAGTACTTCAAGCTTGGTCAGATGGTCGAGATGTCAGCTAACAAGACAAAGGCAAAAGACCGGATGACCATCTTCATCTTAGCATGAACATTCTGTGGAAGCTGGAAATTTCTTCTATCAACTGGGACAAACAGGTTGTCTTGCAAAGGCTGAGGTTGCGTAGAAACATCCACTTGTTGAACATTATCAGAGGGAAGATCAAACAACGGATTGTTCATAATTCTGAAGATAGTCATGGAATCCATATCTTACGTTCTCTTTACTATCCTTCGGTAGTACTTCAAGCTTGGTCAGATGGTCGAGATGTCAGCTGACAAGACAAAGGCAAAAGACAGGATGAGCCACAGAAGAGGAGAGACACATGCATATGCAAAATGCTAAATGAAGGATGATAATGCAAGAATGCAGAAAAGAAAGGTTTTATGGAACTCAAGTTTTCATAAACGTTACAGAACACCAAAGAAAATATTTTTTTATATATAATGGATTACAAGGAAACATTCTTATAAAAGTCCTTACTTAATAGCTAAATAAAAGCTAATAAAGCCCTAAGGAAGTCCTTCATCGTGCTTGTTGATTCGTTGTTCTATCTGGATATTCTTGAAGATAAGTTGTGCATGATCAACGTCTAAAGATTAGTTTGATAAAGGAAAATAAATCCTCCATCTCTTCTTTTGTTCTTATTGGAAAGTGAGGAATGAATCCCATGTTTACTTGGATCTTCAATGATAATGAGAGTCCTTTGAACTTCTAATGATCCTCCATGATAGGGAAAGCCTCTCGTATTTGTCCTTTTGAGTCTTCTCCAATATGAGCTCTTACTTTCTTAGGCCATCCAAGTTAGGACTCTTAAAAGAATATTTCAAAATATTTTCTTTCGTAATCCATGTTGGTTTCTATAATGTTTATAACTACCCATGAAACCAATGCAATATGATGCTTTATGGATGCGACAAACACAAGTAAGCACATAAGGACACACAAAGATAAAACAGACAAGGGAGACCCTAGGTTTGCAACGAGCATGAAGCAAAGGTATACCCATTCCCAAAGGTTGTGGACTAAAGGTTGATTGTACCTGTAGAACAAGGTTCTAAAGAGGTTCCCAAAGTCATTAGTCCATCTTTCGGATATTATCAACTTCCCAACTAACTCGGTGATTAATAATATTCTAAAGAGAACTTCATTTGAGTGTAGCATCACGTAACACTATTTCAGGTGTACTCCCTCATAGTCCCGCGCTACATCCTAATAAAGGCCAAAATGGGGTTAAGGTAACTACGGTCCTCAATATCATAGACTCCAATCGACTATAGTAAAAGTTTTCACGATTACTCGTTCAACCGAACCATTTTCAAAAGGGTCTCAACTGAGCGTGATTTTCAAGTCAACTTAGTCGGGACTCACTCCCTATAAGCCTCATCGAACATATCATTATCCTATCTTAAGTTCACTCAAGTCCGGGTGTATGACTTTGTCTCACCACTCAAAGGTATCAACCCAAAAGCAATAGATAAACATTTATGTAAATAAACAAAAAAGCAAATATATAACAAGTAAATAAAACAAGATAGGGGAACCCACACAATTATTAGATTTCCCTAGTAAAGTCGCCATTTCTGTCGCGGTGAAATTTGGATACCAAACTATTGATTAGTTTGAATCTTTAATTCATTTTGCAACCGAACTTTGATTTGTCCAAAGGAAGGGATAAAGATCAAAATTCCCACAATGCAATGCAAATGCAAGCTAGAGAGTATAGGTTCGGGGGTCGGTTAAACTTAGGGAAGGTGCTAGCATCCTAAGTTTCTGTAGTACTCTACAGGAACCTCTTGTTTTATGTTTGTTTATTGCTAAGTGTTTATCTGCTTAAAGGTTAAAAGACCTAGGGGTTTATTTCTAAGTATACTCGATAAGATATCGCATCTTATGCCTACATATCCTTACGGGAGTGGAATCAGAGTATTTGTAGTTCCCCTAAAGGGTTGAGGAGTTCTTTGACTATGGTCAAAGTTCCTACGGATTTAGGGTAGTTGATTGATTGATTTTAGGAGAAGGAGATGAGTTGTCATTTTAAGAGAGATTTAACCGCCACAAAGTGTAGAAAAATAGTCTTTGCATTGTCTTATGAGAAGGGCCCAAGTACTCGGATATTGATCAACGAGTACGCCTCTATCTCCCTTAAGGCAAAGTCCCTACGTATTGATTGTATTGATGTGGGGTGAAGATTCTATCTCGCTTAAGATGATTAACATCTATTTCTCTATTGTTTGAATATTTGAATTGAGTTGTTTGTATCTAAGTTGTAAAGATAGTGGTCCTTCCTATGGGGTAGGATCTAACTTAAAAAGATCAACTTGAATGGGATCAAGGATCATAGGGGGGAATGATGCAAATGATGTGCACTACACACAATTGTTGAATCATGTGTAGGTTTTTCCTTTGGACGGAATGCATTGCGAGGAAAGTAAATACGATAATGTAAATTGCTGTAAAATAAATTGCGGAAATGGTAAAGCATACACATACGCATGAAAGCGCTGAAGTGTGTGAGAGTGAATATGTGAGCGGAATTGAAGCGTGCACGATTGACGTTGATTTACGATGTCGATTAATTAGATAAAAGTTGGATTAAATTTTAGTGAAATTGGAAGGGTAAAAGGATATTATTTGGTGAGATTGGTTTGGGTGAATTGTTTTTAAAAAAGTTGAGTTTAGTAAGGTTGATTTTAAGAGAAATTAACTAGTCACCCATATGTTAAATAAATTATAGAAGAAGGTTTTAGTAATTATAAAAGAGAGTATTTATTAGATAAAACAAATTAAGAAATTCATTATCTTTTAGTTGCAAATTATTTAGAATGATGGATTTTGAAATCATAATATTATTTAGTGAATTAAGAGAAAGTTGATTTAAGTATAAATTAATTATAAAAAGGGTTATTAGGTTTTTATATTTAAAAAACAAAGTCTAATTAAAATTAATAGATCAATTAATTAAATAAAATGAAAATAAAAAAAGAGTCAATTACTAAAATATTGGTAGCTTATTATGTTATTTAATGGATTAAAATAAAAGGGTTAATTTGAGAAATTATTAATAAATGGCTGATTTAAAAAAAAAAATATTAGTTATTAGTTTATGTTTATTTAAAAAAAAGGGTGATTAAGGTTGATAAACGGTTAAGGGGAATTAACTGTGGTTAATTAAAGGATAATGGGTTAACTAAAAGGTAATGGTGAGGTTAACGGTTAATGGTAGAGATTAGTGGAGGATGCAGAGTTCGTGTGTGGTGGGTTTACGAGAGTGTACAGTGGGTATTCAACGTGAACCAGTGGATCAGATCCGTTGGAGATCTGGGTGCCGTGAGTGGTGGGTGCATCGTATTACTGTGGGTATACATGCATAAGATTACAACAACATAAAAGAAAGAAGAAAAAAAAAGCCCGGAACCCTAGATTCCCCTTTCTCCGCCGATTACCCCACCCTTTCTCTCTTCGTTCTTCGTCTTCTCCCTTCTCACTCTCCGTCTTCCTCTTCCATCGTTTCCATTCCCTTTTATTTCTCCTTCTGTTTTATCCCTATTCTTCTTTCTGATCTGCTCATCGATTCGAAGTGGATCCTCAGAACGATTTCATGAAATTCAAGGCAAAACAAGCAACCACAATCAAAGTTAAACCAAATCAAAATCGAAATTGAGTTAGATAGAGAACGAGTTTACCACTTCGAGGAGGTAATCAAATGGAGGACGGTGGATCTTGGGATTCCGACAGGGGGATGGTTGTTGATGATGGTAGGCTGGTTCGCAAGTTCCGATGGAGGTCTTGGCAGCGTGAGATGAACACCAAAGATAAGTTTTCGGTTCCTCTTCTTTTTCACGATTTTTTA
>OZ012735.1:187272385-187399885 GCA_963859935.3 Lathyrus sativus | reverse complement strand
GGAACACGTGAAGAAATACGACAAGTGCCAATGGCACGAGGACATGCATTTGGCCCCGCCCAATGAACTCAAAGCGATATCTTCCTCGTGGCCCTCCACTTGGCGGGGCTTAGACATCCTATGACCATTTGTCGTAGGGTCGAATCAGAATAAGTACTTGATAGTTGGCACAGATTACTTCACCAATTGGATAGAAGCGGATGCTCTAGCCAAATTAACGGCCCACAACATACTTCATTTCTACAAGTGAAACATCCTTGTTCGCTTCGGCATTCCTCAAGCGATTGTCACCGATAACGGGACACAGTTCACACACAAAAAGTTCCAGGAGTTCGTCGCCCAACTGGGTACTAAAAAATACTTCACGTTCGTCGAGCATCCCCAGACTAATGGGTAAGTCGAGGCAACAAACAGAGTAATTATATGGGGCCTTAAGCGAAGACTGGACGAAAAAAAGAAGCGATGGGTCGAGGGGCTACATAGCATGCTCTGGGCCTACCGTACTACGCCTCATTCTTCAATCGGGGAAATCCTTTTTTGCCTAGCATACGAGATAGAGGCAGTAATCCCCATCGAGACTCATGTGCCCTCAAAGCAGACTGAAGCGCCCTTGGACGAGGAAACAAATAGCGAGGCACTGAGGGAGGAGCTCGTTCTCTTCGAAGTGGTCCGATCAAGAGAAGCCCTCCGCGAGGCCTCGCTGAAACAAAAAATTGCAATCAGGCTCAATGCCAAAGTTGTACGATGAGAATTCCAAGTAGGCAGTCTCGTCCTAAGAATGAATAACAAAGATTCCCGCGAAGGCAAGCTCGTCATAAACTGAGAAGAACCCTACCGTGTTAGAGCTAAAACAAAGACTGAGGCAGAACACGGTAGGTTTTAGTCAAGAAGAAACAAAACCCATGCCTGACAGCGGTCCCTCGACCGAGCTCCCCGTTGCCAAAGTACCATGAATGGCAGAACACCTAGCTCACAATGGGAAGTTCTATCACACCCTAATTTTTTACCTTAAGATCCCACCTCCTCGTGCATTTTCTTACATATCATCCAGGTCATCCATGCATAGCTAACCATTCTAACCAGTTTGTCTGCTTTGCTTTGTGAAGTCAGGTTTGCTGCAGAAGATTCAAGGCCTTATGTGTGTTTTAGTCTTTGCAAGATGTATTGAAATGAAGGATAGACATACCCCTATGATTATGATCCTTAGTCAAGGCAAGGCTAACGTCCTTCAAGATTTATCAGAAGTTTTCCCCCAAGAAGGACCAGAGTCTCCTATCCATTGAATTTCAAAGATATTGGTTTGAGAACTAGTGGGAATTATATGCTTAATATTCAAGTTTAGACAAGTAAACTTCAAATTGAGATTCAAACTCGTCATAAAAATCCAAGAGGTGAAAGACATACAAGTTCATTTTAATATTCAAATTCAAATTCATCATTTAAGTGCAAAGTACAAGCCCATCATAAAGGTTCAAAATCCTAATTCTACTCAAAATTACTAGAAGAAGAGTACATTTGAATTAATTCAAGAAGGGGTTTATGCCATTATGCTCACACGAAGTTCTCTGCTTTAGTTCTAATCTCCATATCTAGACGTGGTTCACGAGAAGAATCATTATTCCCATTCAAGAAATTACATTCAAAATTCCTCGGTATGGAGGGTCAATTCATCATCACGTTAAAAAAGGTCCAAGTTTGTTCAAGCTTCAAGGTTGGAAATTTAGAAGTATGCATATTAAAGAAAACTTAGACAGGTTGCTACCATACTCAAGGGCTCATCAACATTGCAAAACAACAAGCCCAAATTCCGTTTTTGAAAGTCCAACCAAGTCTCCATTATCAATTTCATTATGCACTTATGCTTGAACCAATTTTGAAGAGAAATGATTAGCATAACAGAGCTTACATCAAAGAATTTGACTTAATACATGATGATCTTTCTTTGGGGTTACAATATTAATATCACAAAATGTTTCATTGAATAATGCCCTGTGAATACAAAAACATGGATGCAAGAGGCCAAGACTTGCAAACCCAAATCTAATCCAAGACCTAATGCGCAGTGCTAAAAAATATAAGAATTGTTTTTTATTTCCATTGCTTCAGCGTTCAACACTTCTAAGCTTCATGACTTGAACATTTACAATATCAAGGAGTCCGTACAATAAATCATAAAGAACTTCAAGAGATCCAAAGTTGTCCATCCGCCGGTCCATCCTTGTTGTTTTAGTGGAGATTTAGAAAGGCTGATTTTGGGTAGACGACCTCGGATATGCATCTCGGTTTGGGATCTGCCTTAGAACGTTACCTCTGTCGTCTTCTAAACAGTATCATTTAAGCTGCAAAATTTGAAGTATAAGAGTAAGGCTTTGTGACCACATGGTAAGCCCTTAAAGAAACAAGGAGGTATCATCGCAGTAGCATACCGTTTGTCGGCCTAGTTTGATTCTGCCCATGACTGTCACCACTAGTACGAGACACTTTAGAAGGCTTGTATTAAGCAAGTAAATTCGGCTGCTGCAAAACCGAAGAAGAAGGTGTTAGTAAAAAAAACAAGCACAATCCAATCAACTCCCTTCCTGACTACGATTTTATCGCCAAGTTTCAATCTCCAATTTTTGGAACCATAACGTTGATTTAATCGTTGTCGATACCATTTGTTCTGCATAAAATTCAAGTCATCGTGAGACTCGTCAACTTGGCTAGCAACTTAAGGTATAACGAGAATGAGGATAGCATGGATAATTACCAGTTTTCATTTCTTGATAGGCAAGCCAAGGTGGTAAGAGCATAGGTATGGTTTTCAACTGTAAACCATTAAGTACAATGGTGCGGTGAACGTGTCGGCTATGACTTGGTTCGGCTATATCAAATCCAACTTGTACTAGGATCTTCTGCCACACTCACTTATCCCCAACAGGCAGTCTCCTTAGTTGCGGTACTGCAATGAAAATAGAGGAATTAAGAATTCATTACTGATAATCTGATAAGAAATCAAGAGCAGTTAACGCAGTCCAACAAAATCCGACATAATCAATGTGAAGAAATGAAAGCATATTCAAATCATTATCACGAGTTTGAAAATGGAAAGCAGCAGGTATTGTTTTCACATAAATTACACAATCAGACAACATTTAAAACCTTCCAAAATAATATGGACATGGTCTTAAACCATTTTCCAAAAACAGATAAACATGTTTGCACGAATTTGTTAACAGAAGATCATGTTTTGATTAGCAGAAGAAGTGTACAACTATAAAAGGGGACGAGATTCGCAAACATAATGAGAATATCAAACCCTAACAGAGATTCACAGTCACCATAACAGCCATAAACATAAGCCCTAACACACAAACTCAGAAATCCCCAATTCAAAACCCTAGAAAAATCGTGAAGAAACACTTATCTTTTTGTGATTCCCTCTTCTCGGAGTTCATCGCCGCGAATCCCCATTTCCGTCCATACCCTCCACCGTGAAATCGCGATTCGAACCTTCGCACACTTTGCCAGAAAACGCCATCACGAGCCACCGTCTTTCCTCTCTCATTGCATTGAAACCCCTTGATAAAGAGCATTGAACCATGAGTTCTCTGTGGCTAACATTAATCTTTTCTTATTGTTGTTTATTATTGTAGGAAATTTGAAGAAGAATTTGAAAAGGAAAAAGGAGATCGAAGAAGACGGTGAAAGGAGAGGAAGCGAGAAAGAGGCGAACAGAGATAGTGAGAGAGAGGTAGAAGAATGGCTAACAGTGGACACCAGGAGAGAATGAGGGGATTAGGGTTTCAATTTTTATTAACTTGTTTATATTGTAATATTCTGTACCTGCATGCCCACTGTATTATCATGTACCCACGCCATCAACACCATTAATCACTCGCCTAATCACATCTCACGGCCTCACAGACACATGTCCACCATAGATTCTCACAGATGCGCACACACAGGATTATCCGCCCAACCTCCTTTTTATTTGTCCTTTTGGTTGTTTTTTTGTAATGTTATAATTAATATATACTAACAAACTAACCAAAACTAACTACTAACATTTTATATTAAAAATCTAAAAATAGTTAATAAATAAAAGAAAAACCCAAAAAATAAAATAAATATTTATCTATTTAAAAAATCCAAAAAAATGTTTTATTTTTTCTAAAATGATTTAGAACTTTTTAATTCACTTTTAACTCTTTTTCTAAAAAAAAAGAAAAACTCTAATCTTTTTTTAGATAATTCCATCTTTTTATAATTAATTTCTAATATTATCTTATAACTTAGATCTAATTTTTTTTAATTACATACAAAGTCTAAAAAATGCAAACAAAATAATTAACTTTAATTTTCCAATCAAATTGACTTCTTATTTTCTAATCATAATCACATCTAACCCTTTCAATTTATCAAATTTAATTCAAACTCTAATTATGCTTATTGTACCACCGTTGCACCTTAATACCACATCCTTGTCAATCAATCATATATCATTGCTATTACCCATTTAGTCGCTTTATCTTATCACTCATTCCTCTCCGAAGGAAAGGTTCACCATTTGACCCCCGTGTCAATGCCTTTACCCTCACCCATCCAAGCCTTAGGATTTGAGTCCCCGTACTCACCTTTTAGGCGTCCCTCCGTGGACATTCTCCCTTTATCCCAGCCTTAGGATTCAAGTCTCTGTACTCATGCTTAGGAGTTCTGTCATGGACATACCTTTTCAATTCAATTTTCAAACATAGATTCGGAGTCCCCGCACTGCATGTAAGCGCTTCCATATGAACGTTTACATCCCTTGGGAACCTTGACCATAGTCAAGAAGTTCCTCATAACCCTTTTAGGGGAACTACAAATACTCTGATTCCATTTCCGTCAGGATATGTAGGCACAAGATGCAACGTCTTGGCGAGTATACTTAGAATTAAACCATTAGGTATTTCATCCCTTAAGCAGATAACCCTTAGCAATAAACACAATAAAACAAGAGGTTCCTGTAGAGTACTACAGAAACTTAGAATGTTAGCACCTTCCCTAAGTTTAACCAACCCCCGAACCTATAACTCTCTAACTTTTGCATTTGCATTGCATTGTGGGTAATTCGATCTTTTTCCCTTCCTTCGGATAAATAAAAGTCTGGTTGTAATGAATTAATATTCAAGATAATCAATAGCTTGGTATCCAATTTTCACAGCGACAAGTTCATATTGTAAACTCAAGCCACGAACGCGATCTGAGGTCCGCTCTCATGCCCGAAAACTACCTAAGCCTTTCGACCAGTTCCCCGCACTGTCAAACATCATTTATCGAGTATACCCGAAGCATAACAATCAATCACTAAGGTATCTCGTACGACCAACATTGAGTGGCATATCACACTTAGACAAAATTAGACAAAGTATAAACATACAAGGAAATACATATTAACATAAAAAGGCCACAAGGGTCATGATTGTGCATATTACATTACAACGGGGCCAGGCCCTACAAAAACAAGATTACAAATAAACAATGGCACATAAGCCAAAAATACAAAAAGAAGAGAGTTCACTCCTCCACCTGCTGAAGCTCCTCATGGTCGCCCGCACGTGCTCTTCACGATCAGAAGAAATCCAGGGACGACTATCTTGCCATCTTTAACGGTATAGAGAAACCTGGTGCCCTCAGTGGATAACTCGACACTAGGATTCACTATCTTTAGCTGATCCACAGTGTTTTGAAAGGCTTTCTCGCCTATGGCTAGGAAATTATCATCGGCTTGAGTAATCTACGTGACCAGGTCCTCCCGGGTTGATAACTTCTTCATGTCCTCATTCTCATCCTCAACAGGGGCAGCAACGACTTTCAGCTACTCGACCAGGTCTTCTGCAGTTTTCTTTTGGGTGGCAAGGACGTCCTTATCCATGAACATCTCTTCTCGACACTTCTGCACAACTTCCTCAACGACTCTCCCGCTCCTCCTGGAACTTCTTAGCCCTCTCCTTTAGAGCCGCCACCGCAACCTGAGATTCTTTCAATTCACCTCATACTGAGAACCATCTGTCATCTCTAGGATCCTCATTAGAGCAGAAGCGTCATGCGTGAGCATAGTCCATTTACTCAGGAGGTCCATTTCCTCGAGCTTTAGGGACTCTGCTCGAGGAATAGACAGAGAATACCCCTTAAAGAACCTCTTGTTATGCAGGCACGGGGGTAACTCAAACCTTTTTTTCCCTCTTTCTCTATTGAGGACCACAAACTCATTCGGACGTGGACGCTTAAGCCTTGAGCTCACGGGCAGAGGCGATGATTAGGCAGCAGGGGGTGGACGAGGAGGTCCCCAACCCAGTTTGAGGAGGAACCGCTCGCTAGTTAAGGCGACTTTTTCCTATCGTCACACCTCCCTTCATTTTTCCTTGAGCGCTTTTCACCATTTGCTATTGCGCATAAGACATATTACCTGCAAAATAACGGACACGTTAGCACATGAAGGAAACAACAACTCAAATGAACTAAGAGGAAGTAAAAGGCTACCCAAGAGCTCTAGAGCCCTCGCACGAGTGCTACACTCAGGGAGCTCTTTCGTGTTGATATACTGGGCCTCCATCTAAGGCCTCTCGTATTCCTCATAGATAATCTTCCCAGCAAGAGTCACGCACTGGGCGGGGAGAAAACCATCCACAAAGGCTACCAGTTTGCCATAGCTGGCCCGACCATCGTCCCTCAGCTATCGAGGAATGACTATATACTCATCGGTTGAACGGGTAAAATGGACTCCACTTCAGCAAAAAGGAAACTGGAACAGCCTCTGGGCAACTATCTTGCCATCCTCATCTACCAAGTCCTCCCCGTTTTCATCTATAGAGACCTCCTAGACAAAGGTCGAGTTGGTGGCCCTCTATGACACGGGCTCAATCACATAGAACCTTTCTTTGAAAGTCCTGATGGACTCAGAGAAAGATTTGAATAACTTTCTCAACTGCTTCAGAGAAATCCAGCCAAATTTCCTCCCCGACAGCTGTCGCTGGAGGTGGAAGACGGTGAAGAAGAGCTGGAGAGTTGTCCCAATCTCCAAATATTCGCATACTAGTTCAAATGTCCGCATAAAGGCAATTGAATTCGGGTGCAGCTGGGAGGGCGCTAGGTCCAAGTGCATGAAAATTGCCCTATGGAAATCTAAAAAGAGCAACCTCAGCCCTATCTCCTGAATAACATACTTGTACATTGGAAACCTTTCCCCGTATGATGAGCATATGCGATTATCTTCTCTAGAGAAGTGGACCTTCCATTCCCCTTTGGCCTCCACTGTTGTGAAAACGCCCCTAGTATAAGAAGCAAAGAGTGAGGCGTGCTTCATTGGTTTGGCCACAAACTACTCTTCAATGGTGGTCCTCAAAATGGGCACCTCCCCAGCATCAAGAGGCGTGAAAGAATCGTTGGTTTCAGTTTCTTCCGAGGAGCTCTCCTCGGATAGGTCTCTTAAAATATTTTCTTCGGCCCCGTGCAATGTAACACCCCATTTCTACCCAAGGCATATTTAAAATAAATCAAAATCAGAGTGCACGAAATTTGTACGCATGACGGTCGTCATGGACTTGTGACGGTCGTCACACAGACAAAAGCCTGGGCGTCACATTTTTCAGCTAGCAGAAGCATGCATTTTACCATTTAATTTAACTAGGCAACATGCATTTAGTGATGATACATATCACATACTCTTGGATGAACAACTAATAACAACTCACATAACATCTTAATTACATAGCAACATATTCATTTGCAGCAGAACATAATACACTTTCAACATTTATGAAAATCAACGTGATACCAGAAATTACAACCAAAACTCCATTAAAATTCAGCAAGTACTTCAGCTTGCATATATTCATTAAAACAACTGGTTTTCCATCAAAATTCAGCACTACCGATTCTTCGGCTTAGTGCGTACAACCAGCATTCGGTGCATTAACAAAAAGACAACCAATTCAACTAAAATACTTAGTAAAATTCAGCAACAAGAAAACATCAAATAAACAACATAAACAATCGTTCATCCCCCCAAGAGTGCTACGTATCAGAGCGACCAACGACACCTTAACGAGAACTACGCTCTATTCTTGACTACCTGCAAATTACCACCAGAGGAGGTAACATACAACGAAAAGGGTGAGATATCAAGAATATAACATAAAGCATGATAGAAAACATGCCGGAACTCATCACAACATTATAGGTTTCGAAATCATAAACATCATCGACAACAACTGCGAGTAATCCATATCTCACATAAACAACATTAACATACAACTAGCGTAATTATGCGACTTTATGCGACTCAACAATGCGACTCAAACGTGCATATGCATGTGGTACTATTTTGGGAGATAACTCTCCACAACTCGGGACAAGGCCAACACCCTAAACCCATCTAGGAGCCAACACTCCAAAACTCGGGACAGGGCCAACACCCCGAACCCATCTAGGAGCCAACACTCCAAATAACGCCAATACAGGCACAACCATCGCCAATCCAGGCCAAATGCTATGCCATGAAATGCATCTATTATGGACTACAACACAACCATAGCAACCATATAACAAGGCATTATGCCTACAACCAGAATGTCCATAACAGAGCATCATAGCAGCATACCACTCATACAACCATCACTTTCTACTCGTTCACATATGGGAACAATAACAACATAATTTCAACATTTACGACTGTTCATGTAAAGGAACATTGCAACATCGTATCAACAAATAGGAACTCAGTGTTCACACAAAACGGCTATTCCTATACAGGTATAACATCAACATCAGTTCTACAATTAATCTTTAACATTTTATCGTAATAACAACATTACGACATCTTCTCACATAATTAATTACAAATCAATCACAACCAGGTAACTGTCCTTTTTGGACCAGTACCTGAAACTGGCGCCTTAGACCAACTCGGCCATCTTGACGTCCATTAGGGAAAACCATTAGAGCGTTGTACGAATAACCGTATAGCATATTCGTTCTACGTATTTTCCCATAAGAAAAACCTTAGAGCATCGCACTAATAACTACATAACACATTCATTCCTACATAGAAATCTGGTCCCATTAGGGAAACCTTTTCCTTAACATTTATCGATTAACGAAAACTATACCTATGACTCGATCCCCACATGAACTCGATCATACTCCCAGTTATAGAATTGAACCCCACCCTTACCTTAGAATTGAGGCTAATTCCACGCTTTTCGATTCCGCTTCTGCTCTACGGTGATTTTTCTGCAGAAATCTCCCGAATTCGCTGATGGATGATTCTTCGCTCTCCACTTCTCCCAATGCGTAACTTCTCTTTTCCGTCTTTCCTTTCCTAAAAAAATGATGTAATTGAGGGTAAAAGAGTCTACGGGAATATATTTTTGCTACAAAATCTCATTCCACCAGAACACGTTCAAATTCTGCATAACTGCAGTTTTTGCTCGTGTGACGGTCGTCACACTCCTGTGACGGTCATCATAGCAGCAAAATTATTATTTTTTTCAATTTTTTATAGATAGAACATCTCTTTAGCTTTCCAACGCTTCGAACGGGGGTCAAATCCGACTTACGGATCAAGAGATATAATTTTTCGAAGTTTCCTAAAACTGCTACGGAATTTTACACTTTTTCCCTACAATTCGACCGATTCAATTTCCTTCCTTCGATCCAAACACATACTCAACTACGACTACGATGCAACGAGACATAGAAAAGTCACAATTGAATTTAATTAAAATAAAACAGGCGTTACAACTCTCCCCTACTTACAAGAATTTCGTCCTCGAAATTACCTTAATCAAACAGCTCGCGATAAGACTCCCGCATCTTGCTCTCTAGTTCCCACGTCAAGCTTTCGCCAGCAGCTCCCAACCAGACCACTTTCACCAAAGCAATCTCTTTACCTCGTAACGTCTTCACCTCTCGATCATCAATTCTCACAGGCTTCGTCTCCACAGTGAGATTCTCACGTACCTGCACATCGTCCATGGGAATGACATGCGACGGATCTGAAATATACTTGCGAAGCTGTGACACATGAAATACATCGTGTAGATTCGAAAAATTTGGCGGCAACGCCACCCGATATGCCACCTTTCCAACTCTGTCCAATATTTGATACGAACCAATGAAACGAGGAGTAAGCTTCTTAGATTTCAAAGCTCTACCAACACCGGTCACAGGCGTGACTCTCAAAAATACATGATCTCCAGCTTCAAATTCTAAATCCTTCCTGCGCTTATCATGATAACTTTTCTGCCTACTCTGTGAAGTTTTCATCTTTTCTCGAATTAACTTCACCTTCTCGGTAGTCTCTCGAACAATCTCCGGTTCGAGTACCACACTCTCTCCCGATTCATACCAACACAACGGAGTCCTACACCGCCGACCATACAAAGCTTCGAATGGTGCCATTCCGATACTAGAGTGATAACTATTATTATAAGTAAACTCTGTCAACGGAAGGTATGTATCCCACGAACCACCTTCCTCAAGTACACATGCTCTCAGCAAACCTTCTAAAGACTGAATAGTCCGTTCAGTCTGACCATCTGTTTGAGGATGGTATGCTGAACTCAACCTCAACTTAGAACCCAAAGCCTCTTGCAGACTCTTCCAAAACTCAGAAGTAAACCGCGGATCCCTATCCGACACAATACTCAACGGGACACCATGCAACTTAACAACCACTTTAATATAAATCTCTGCCAACTTCGATACTGGAAAAGTGATGTTAATAGGAATAAAGTGAGCTGACTTTGTAAGCCTATCAACAATCACCCAAATAGAATCACATCCTCTCAAAGTGTTCAGCAAACCCGTTACAAAGTCCATTGAAATGCTGTCCCATTTCCATTCTGGAATTTCTAACGGTTGCATCAACCCAGCAGGTTTCTGATGCTCAACTTTCGACTTCTGACAAGTCAAACATGCATACACAAAACGTGCTACATCACGCTTCATACCAGGCCACCAAAACAGATTCTTCAAATCATTATACATTTTCGTCGTTCCTGGATGAATACTCAACTTACTTCTGTGACTCTCTTCCAGAATTGCTTTCTTCATATCAGCATTATTAGGAATGCAAATACGACCACGAAATCTCAACACTCCTTGCACATCCAACTGATAATCATTATCTTCCGCATGATCTACTCCAGGCATTAAATCCACCAATTTCACATCCAATTTTTGAGCTTCTCTAATGCTGTCCAGAAAGTCATTATTAATCTTTAATATGCCCAACTTTACACTATTCGGTGTTACTTCACAAACTAAACTCAGATCTCTGAATTGCTCAATCAACTCTAATTCTTTAGCCATCATTGCAGACATATGCAAGGTCTTGCGGCTTAAGGCATCAGCTACAACATTAGCTCTTCCCGGATGGTAATGTAACCCAAAATCATAATCCTTTAACAACTCTAGCCACCTTCGTTGCCTCATGTTCAGCTCTTTTTAGTTAAACAAGTATTTCAGACTCTTATGGTCGCTGAACACTTCGAATCTCGAGCCATACAGATAATGTCTCCAAATCTTCAGCATAAAAACAACGGCAACAAGTTCTAAATCGTGCGTGGGATAATTCTTCTCATGGATTCTCAGCTGTCTTGAGGCATACGCAACTACTTTATTATTCTGCACGAGTACTCCTCCTAAACCAAACTTAGAAGCATCACAGTATACAACAAACAGTTCTTCTGCGTTAGGCAAGATCAACACCGAAGCAGACGTCAACCTCTTCTTTAACTCCGTAAAACCTGCTTCGCATTGAGCATCCCATACAAAAGTCTTCCCTTTACAAGTCAACTTAGTTAACGGAAGGGCCAACTTAGAAAAACCTTCAATAAACCTTCTATAATAACCAGTAAGTCCCAAAAAGCTTCTAATTTCCGTTGCTGACTTCGGAGTTTCCCATTTCAACACGGCATCAACCTTAGATGGATCTACGGCAATTCCATCACCTGATATAACATGACCCAAAAAGCTAACTTCCTCCAACCAAAAGTCACATTTCGACAGTGTTGCACCCCAAAATTTGACCAACCGGGTCTCGCATTTGGCTCGATGTTTCGACGCATAACCGCATTCGCATCTGCATATCGCATACATTGCATTGTTCATTTGTATTGATTTTATCAGGGATCACAGCTCCCGTCTCGTGTTTCAGGTGTTTTTGATCAGTAGGATTGATTTTTGGGATATTTCGGTGCCCGTTTATTTTTACCGATTATTTTTGTGTCGTTCGGTATTCATTTTGTCCCTCTGGAAAGTATCTTGATTTTTCTGGATTTTATAGGATTTTTTAGGGTTTAAATAGTTTTTAAATCATTTTTTAGGATTTAATAGAATTTTAAATAGATTTTAATATTTTTAAATCAATTTTTAGCATTTTATAGAATTTATTAGATTTTAAATTCATTTTAGAAATTAATAGATTTTAAATAGTTTTAATATTCATTCCATAGAATAATAGATAGATTCTCTTTTAATAGATATTACTGATTTGTTTTTTAGAATATTAGATAAATAGATTTTTCATTTTTCTCTCTTTTATAGATTTAAATAAATAATAATTCTTTTTAGAAAATAATATAGTTTTATTAGGATTTTATTAATTAGTGGGTTTATTAGATTTTAATATAGGTTTTATTAGAATATTATTAGACTAGTTTAGACTAATTGAGATTAGTGTAGTTAATTGAGATTAATCAGGTTTAGGTAATTGGGCTGACTTTTTTTTTTTACATTGCAGGTTTTGAGTTTTTTTTGTTGGGCTTTATTCAATTCGCAGGCCCATTAAATCAGTTTTTGTCCAAAAAAGGAGTCCAATTCATTCAGCAAGTTATCCAAGAAAAGTTCCAGCGTAATCCACAGTTTTCCAGCTTCTTCTGGAAGCATCCAGAACTTTCCAGCGCAGCATCAATATAAAAGGCAAGCTCACACGTGTCTACAAAGAGGAGGCCCCACTCGGTTAATTATGAGCCTGCCACGTACCACTCTCCACTCAGAGCCCAAAGCGCCACACGTCGCGCATGCAACAAACTACCCCACTCACTCTTCCACCTGTCTTCCCCCTAACCTTCACCGGTTGCATGGCCGGCGGCCATGAAACCACCGCGCCCAACGATTTCCGGCGACCTTAACTACCTCCGGCCACCATCCAACGCCGGAAAACCTTTTTTTCCCCAGATTCTTCTCAGATCTCCATCGTTTCTTCCAACGAACTTCAATCCTCCATCCTCCGATCCAAAGCCTCTCTGATTCACCAATCATCAGATCCATCTTCTTTCTTCCCAGAAGAACAACCTTCAGATTGTCCAGAATCCCCAGATGCCTTCAAACTCCCGTCAAGATTCATTCACGAAGCTTCGAGATCCTTCGACCTTCATCAATATCGTCTCCGATCTTCATCAGTAATGATGATCGTCATCTCCTCCGTTTTCATCAAGAATTACTAACGAACATCGCTTCGTCGCCATCAAGTCTCCAGCACGCAGACATCAAGTCAGCACATCTTCATCCAAGTGTTCGTCAGAACTTGTTTCCAGGCCACAGATCTTCAAGAAACTTATGAAGACCTTCATCGGGAACTCGTCAGAAAACTCCCAGAAGATCCAAGATCTTTGTTCAGGTCCAATGAGCTGGTTACTCCACAAACGTTCCTCAGAGCGCCTCCAGGTCAATCTTCAAGAAGATGCCCTCAACCTTCTTCAAGAGTCTCGTTCAATTCCACAGAAGCCTCCAGATCATCGTCGTCATAAGCATTTTCCTGAGATTTTCCACAAACGCAAGGCCATTTGTGCTCGATGAGAAGCGGAGTTCATCTTGAGTTTAGAGGTTGGTCGATTACTCTTTCTGGTCGTTTTGAGTTTTATCTCCATTCGTCTGTTCGAACAAGAACAAGGGTTAGATGATGGAAGGATTGAGGGAGATCATGAGAGTTGCAGAAGAAGATTTGCAAAGAGGTTGAGGGAGAAGAACAAGAGAAGATTCAGAGAGAGACGGCGCTAGTATGAACAGTGAGGGGAAAATGAGTTGAAGTTAGGGTTTTGTCTGATGAACACAATGGGCACTTGTTTTTGGGCCTCAAGCTTCAAGCCCGTGGATTCTTTCACACAACCCCCTCTGTTTCGTAATTCACACCCCCTGCGTTTTTTTTGGGCTGGGCCCTTCTGCTTTATTTTATTTTTTTGCTGTGTTAACATCCCTTGTAGTCCAGTACCCCCCCCTTTTTTGTTTTCTCTTGTTTTTTATTTTGTTTACCAATAAAGAAAAAAAAAGAGAGACATATTATAGAAAAAGAAGAGAAAAGAAATGTTATAAAAAAAAACATTGAAAAAAGAAAATCATATTAAAGAAATATTTGAGAAAAATAGAAAAAGAAATGAAAAGAAAATATATTTGAAAAAATAGAAAAAAGGAGTGAAAAGAAAAATAAGAAAAGAAAAGGAGGAAAATATTGAAAAAAAGAATAGAGAAAAATATGAAGAAAAACATGTGAAGAAATGATTGGAAAAAAGGAAAAAATATTAAAGTGTCGATTTAATATTTTTAGAGTCCATTTTCTTTTAGAGTATATTTTCATAGACTTTATTTTTCGACTTTTAGGATAGAATTAGAGGCCCATTTGTTAGGGGGCTATTTTCAGTCGATTTTTCAAGATAGAATAGGATCGTTTCCTAGGAGATTTATTTCGATATTCAACCCATTGTAATCATTTTTCAGAGATGAATAAGACGAGATTTGAGCTGTGGTCCGATAGTAGCCGAACTACAGCTGCTCTGATTCTTCGTACCAGACGAAGATATGTAGGCATAGGATGCGATATCCTAGCGAGCACACTAACGACTAACTGTTGTTCTCTCGCGGCTGTGCGATCGAGACTTTCCCGCTGACGATTAATTGAATACCCATTTTTCTCTCTTGCCCCCGTGCATTTGAGACTCAGCCATAGTTGTGACCATAGGTTCCCGACCCTGTGAAGCCAGTTGTTTTTCTCACTGCTGTGTGAGAATGTTTGTTTAGCCGTAGTTAGTCTGAACTACGCAAGGCTCTGATCTTCCATTCAGTGGAAGTACGTAGGCACAAGACGCGATGTCTTGGCGAGCCAATTTTCCCTGTAGTCCCGAACTACGTTGACTCTGATTTTCTCTCTTGAGAATACGTAGGCATAGAGTGCGATACTCTATCGAGTCAATTCCCTTCCGTTTAGATTTAGCAGCCGTAGATAGATTGTTTTGCATCCAGTAGACAACCCAAGCAAGCGTGGATCCCGTCGAGTACGACGGACGTGAGGGGTGCTAATACCTTCCCCTTGCGTAACCGACTCCCGAACCCAGGCTATGGTTGCGATGACCATACCTTTTCCCCGTTTTTGCGAGGTTTACTTCGAGCGTTTCCTTTCCCGCTCTGAGGGATAAATAACGCACGGTGGCGACTCTTCTGTCAGCCGGCGCCGATTTTCGCAGTAGCGACAGCTGGCGACTCTGCTGGGGATCCAACGTCCCCTGGCTGCTAAGGACTGCGATAGTTCTTATGCATGTGGGATCCAACGTCCCCTAAGAGAGAGTCAATCCTAGCGCTTGTTTGCTTGTCTATTTGGGTTTATTTATCGATATTATCTATTGCTGTTGGGCTGTTACGGGTGTTCTATGATTGAGATAAGCCGGACCTGGGCTCGAGTATGAGTATATACCTAGATATAGTTGCGGAGAAGTAGTAGACGAACCTGTCTGCTGAGCAGGCGCAGTTCCCTACGAAAATTCGCACTCGGACGAGGTTCTCGCAGAGGTGCTCCTTTCCGGTCCTGAGGGTCTGAGGGGAGTCCAGACGTGAGGATTGTCGACTCTGGGAACCGATCAATTGGAAGTCAGCTAAGTGAGGCCTCTTCATGAGATGACGATGCCACTCCTTCTGGGAATCGTATCATTCCTCATGAAAGTCTGTGACGCTGACGACCGCATAGGATGCCGTACCTTGTCAGATATAGGTCCATACCTGTGAGTGGGGGGGTTTTTGGTGCAGGAAACTTGACTTTCAACCTACCCGTTATACTGGTCTTCTTTTCAGAGAGCGTCTCCGTCAGCAGCGCAGCAGTATTTAGATTTTGTGTGGGGGCTGTGGTCCCATTGTTTGTTGCATTTTGCATATCATATGCATATCAGTGTTGCATTGCATATCATTCTCCAGCTAGCCAGAGTTCTGATCCAGCCTTTGTTTCCTGAAGGTGATTACCCGGAGTTTGGATTGAGCAGCTGTTGATTGTCACAAGACCTACCTAGGGGTTGAGTAGATTTGAGCAGAATCAAGTGTCAAAGTCAGCTGAAGATTATTGGTAGCCATGTCTGAAGGCAATTTCCAGTCTCCTAACACCTTGACAGGGTTCACTATGGCGTCCAACCCTCTGTATGATTCCATGGAAGATTCCCCGCAAGTGAACAACGTTGCTGCAGACCAAGTTGTACAGCCTTCTGTTGAGAACCGAGATCGACATGAGCAGTTTGTTGCCCAGAATGAGCGTCCTCCTCCTGTCAACAATCAAGGTGTTGCTTTCCCTGTGATGAATTACCGAAGAGATATTCCAGCAGCTGGGATGGTAGATCCAAGAGCTCTTGACGATGCTAGAAGAGTCCGAGTGTTGGAAGAGCAAATGAAAGCTTTGAAAGCCAAAGATGCTGTCAACCTAGATGCTGTAGGCATGTGTTTGGTTCCTGACCTGGTGTTGCCTTACAAGTTCAAAGTGCCGAAATTTGAGAAGTACACGGGAGATAGCTGTCCTAAGCTGCATTTGATGATGTTCTGTCGAAGAATGACTGCGTTCGCGCGAAATGACAAGTTGATGATCCATTGCTTTCAAGATAGTCTGACTGGGGCATCTTTGAGGTGGTATATGCAGTTAGAGAGGAATCAGATTCAGTCATGGATGGATTTAGCCAGAGCTTTTCTGAAGCAGTACGATTACAACCTAGACATTGCTCCTTATCGCATGCATTTGCAAGAGTTGTCTCAAGAGATCAATGAACCTATCAGGAGGTATGCTCAGAGATGGAGAGAATTTGCTGCTAAAGTGCGTCCCCCGCTGTTAGACCAAGAGCTGGCAAGCATGTTTGTGGATTCCCTACAATATCCGTACTTCAAAAGATTGCTCGGAGTTCCGGCAAGTTTCTCTGACGTGGTAGCATTAGGAGAACGCCTTGAGTACTCCATAAGAATGGGGAAAATTCAGATTACTCCATATGATCAAGCTGGTGAAACTGAATACCCTTGTGACTATCGGAGTGAAGAAGAAGTTGTGATCAACTCAGTCATGCCAAAGATTGAATATCCTCAAAGCGAATCAGTGAATTTTGTTGGTTCATCATCTTATCAGAGATCAGTACCTCCCGTGGCTTGTTATACTGAACAGACAGCCGTGCCTGGGGCACTCTATCAGGAATCTTATGTCGCTTCCATTGCAAATCAGCGAACTCGTGGCCGAGGTTATCAGAATCAGCGTCAGAATCAGAACAGACCTCGCAACAACCTGGAACGAAGGAAAGCCCCTTTTCACCCAGTGCCTATACCGTATAGCCAGTTGCTACCATCTTTGATTCAGAAGTCTTTGGTGGAGCCGAAAGCTCTTAAGCCAGTTCCAGAACCTTACCCTCCTGGGTACAATCCCCACGTGCAGTGTGGTTATCATGGTGGCTCTCCGGGGCATTCGACGGAAGATTGTAAAGCATTTCAGGCGAAGGTACAGCAGTTGATTGATCAGGATCGCATTTCCTTTCGAGAAGGGTTTCTGTTTGTTCATCCCTAACCGCTCAGCTGCCTAAGCTCGTAGATTCAGAAGGGTATTCCCCAGCATAAGCCAGTGGTTCAGACAGGCAGGCGCCTCAGCATTGGCAGTCCTCAAGCTTTTATACCATCATTTGCATCTGTAGTTTCTTTTTCTGTTAGTTACTACCTGCTTTTAAGCATTGTATGTTTCGAATGGTGATAATAATAAAGTGACTATGCATTTTTCTGAATTAATCATGTCGCTGTCGCTCATTTATTGCATTGCACTGACACTTGCATTTTATTCACTCCATTTTTTCGCTGTGACTAGCAAAGTTAGGAGGGAGGATGATGAAACTGAAACTCATAACCAATGATTGTATGCTTTCAGATAAGACCGTACCGATGACGTACAAGGCATTGTTTCAAATTCCCCAAACACTGGAGATATAAGGAGTTAGTCCCTTGTCAACCACTTCGAGCCAGGAAGTAGAAGTTTTTTTCGGACTTTTAAAAACCCTCACATCTTAACCCGGGGCAGGGTAGTTGGCAGTTAGCTTGACCGAGCATTCAAGTCTTACAGAGGAGCGTTGTCTTTCAAGGACCAATCAGTTGATACCTTTCAAGAGATCAAACCTCACCAATCAGGAGTGAGACAGTTACAATCCTTTCGGAGCAATCAAGACAACCAGTGTCACACGACTTTGTTCCAAAAGAAAGAAAATAAGAAAGCCCGCTAAGTAAAAAGAAAGAAAAGCTGAGAAAGCTAAATACTTAGGCAAAAATCAGGGCATCCCGCTGGACTTCAAAAGAAAACGAAAATCGAAAAGAACTCAAAAGGAGTCAGTCCAGGCAAAAGTTAGGGAATCAAAAGAATGGAAAAGAGGGATCAAAAAGAAAATTTTCCCCAGCAAATCACAAAGTCGTGTACACAGACACCGAAAGCGAAGAAGGAGTAACTATCACTCTAGAAGAAAAGCTTGTGAATTCCTTAACTGTGGTTCTTACCATTCAACATACTTCTCGAAGAGGCGAGTGCTCGTGCCAGGTTAACTGAACCTTAGGATCGGAGATCATCACGTAGACGGGGTGGGAACAAATCAAAATTTGAGCCAAATATCCTTTGTTTCACGAACCGTGAACCCGACCACGATACAACCCTCAAAAGACCTAATTGAGGTAGGGTTAGTCTGAAGCGCATTACGATAAGGTTGAGTAACCTGACTCCTTCTTGACTTGCTAGTCACATCTTGTTGTATTTTCACTGACCACGTAAGCACTGCGTTTGAACTTTGATTCATTCGTCACTCACAATCCCATGCATGTAAATGAGTGACAGCTCAAATTTTTCAAAATCTGCATGAGCACTGCATTAAGATTACCATTCGTAGACAGCCGATTCTAATTGCAGGTTAGTAGTTGGCATGAAAGAAATTCCATCAGGGAGTAATCAAGCAGGACTGAGTAATCCAGCAGTCTGAACCAGAATGGTGAATGTTGTGGAGCCCAATGAATCAGGGGCATTATCTTCCGATAAGTTCAGTATCAGTCAGTCTGAGGACAAGTCCCGAAGTTCCAGTTGAGCAGGGGCAGTTTGTTTGAGAAGCAGTTGATCAGAAGTGAGTTTTCTCGAGAGCCAATCAGGGGCAGTTATCCAGAACGCTGAGATTTGAAAGCAGATGCTTCAGATGGATAATCATAGCGGGTTAAGTCGCTAGAACGCTCATTCAGGGGCAAGTCATTGCAGAGAATGTTGAAATCAACCGGGTTGTTAGGTGTTTAATTGGAGATTGAATTCTGTTGTGGTATAAGGCACCGGGGCAAATATTCTCGAAGTCTTCTCGTAGCAAGCTGTTCAGAACAATATTCCCAAGAGTTAGATGGGGGCAAAGTGCATTGTACTGGGGCAGGTTGTGTACGCCAGTCTCTTATCCCCCAGCTGAGAGTATTGGGGCAAGTCATTCAAATCAGTTTGTTTATCCCCAGCCAGAGTTGAGTATCGGGGAATCATGTCAATACCCTTATCGAAAACCTTTCAAATAAGAAGATCTTGTTGTCGTTGGATCATTATCCTGCAGTTTAAACCTGTTGCGTGTCAGTACCCAGTCGTTTCCAAAGTCCAGTTCTCGCCTGGCAAACCGGTAACCAGTTCTCGTCTGGCCCACCTTCTGTAAGCATTAGTTCCCGTCCTGGTGCAGTTTATTGTAAGCAGCAGTTCCCGTCCTGGTGCAGTTTATTGGTAACCAATTCTCGTTTGGTCACCGTTTCTTCAAGTGTTGTATCAGTTCTCGCCTGGTACATGTCATCGCATAATCAGTTCTCGTGTGTTTTAACCTATGTGTTATACCAGTTCTCGCCTGGTGTACGTTAGCTTTCAGCCAGTTCTCGCCTGGTTGTCTATACCTCAGTTTGTTATCCAGTCAGCTCGTCTGATCACAAAAATACAAAAATCAATTTTCCTAACCTATTTTCCTATCAGTTCTCGCCTGATAGTCTACCTTTGAATGCTAGTTCTCGCCTAGTATTTTCTATTCCACTGTGTACATAGTCCATGTTTATTCTAAACCAGGAAAGCAAAACAAAAATCTAAAGGTATCTGACACAGTATTTCCCTATGACCCGCATGTCGTCATGTTCCCAGATACGAAGCTCGACGGATGCCAGTGCTTCGAGTAATGTTTGAATTCCTTGTGGATGTTGTTAAATCAGAATTGCCACTCTTCAGCAGATGAAAGTTGCTTATTATCCCCGGAAGAGTCGAGATTGTCTTTTACCCCGTATCAGAGTAGAATCAGGAGTATCTTCAGCAGATTAAGATTGACATCCTTGATAGTAGGAGCATTTCCAGCAGTGTGCTGCGTGTAATCAACCTCAGTTTGGGTCAATCCCCGCAGAGCGCAATCAGTCGCCAATGGTTTGAAGAGAGCATCCCCCGAGCAGAGTTGTCTTTATTTCCCCAGTGAAGTCGTCAAGCAGGGTTGCCTTTTCATTTCTCCAGCAGGGCAGTTATCCCCAGCGGATTTGATTTCCCGTTTCCAGCATTTATTTTGCTGAGATAGTTCTGTGACTTCAGGTCATCCCCAGTAGAGTTGACGTTTCCTTCGGCATTTATTTTGCCAAGTGGTTTTCAGACCTGGTGTTCTCTGGCAGCTCGAGCTTGCATTAGCATTTGCATATATAGTCATAGCATTTATACAAGCATATAGCATATCTATGCCGTCTGGGCCTCGCATTTTCAAATAAAACGCATAGCATTTACATGTCACATAGGGCATTGCATCATTTCAAGCATACGCATGTCGAAACATAGACCAAAATGGTTACCTATTGGATTTCGAATTTGTTCACCTGCAGAGTTGTGTGGTTCAGCTTCTTGTCTTCCCCAGCGGAGTGATTCTTCATTTGATTGTTACGTCAGCATCGGAAAAAAAAAAAAACAACAACAACAACAACAACAAGGAGATTGACATATATCAAGCTCTTCTGAAGCTGCCCCCTTTGTCAAAACAGGTGCCAGGCAGTTCCATTCAGAATTTCCTCAGGAGAATTGTCCTCAAGTTCGCGATGAACTGTGAGTCGACCAGATTTGATCCCACGAAAGAGATGGGAATCAAGGTGTTTGCTTTATGAAGCATTATTTCAATACTTGTGGCGTCACACAGGTGTTGAAGAGAAGAAGAAAATTTTATCAGAAAATTGACCAGATGTTGTCGTGACAACCAAACTTCAGTTTATTGGAAGCTTTTCCTCAAGCAGCTTTGCAGTATATTCTTGCGGTTGGCAAATTTCAGGGTTCCATTTGTATTCAACCGTCATCTACCTTGAATGTTTGAAGGCTGAGCGCTCTTCACCCATTCAGGTCGAAGTCGCTTGAATAGGGGCAGCTGTTGCACCCCAAAATTTGACCAACCGGGTCTCGCATTTGGCTCGATGTTTCGACGCATAACCGCATTCGCATCTGCATATCGCATACATTGCATTGTTCATTTGTATTGATTTTATCAGGGATCACAGCTCCCGTCTCGTGTTTCAGGTGTTTTTGATCAGTAGGATTGATTTTTGGGATATTTCGGTGCCCGTTTATTTTTACCGATTATTTTTGTGTCGTTCGGTATTCATTTTGTCCCTCTGGAAAGTATCTTGATTTTTCTGGATTTTATAGGATTTTTTAGGGTTTAAATAGTTTTTAAATCATTTTTTAGGATTTAATAGAATTTTAAATAGATTTTAATATTTTTAAATCAATTTTTAGCATTTTATAGAATTTATTAGATTTTAAATTCATTTTAGAAATTAATAGATTTTAAATAGTTTTAATATTCATTCCATAGAATAATAGATAGATTCTCTTTTAATAGATATTACTGATTTGTTTTTTAGAATATTAGATAAATAGATTTTTCATTTTTCTCTCTTTTATAGATTTAAATAAATAATAATTCTTTTTAGAAAATAATATAGTTTTATTAGGATTTTATTAATTAGTGGGTTTATTAGATTTTAATATAGGTTTTATTAGAATATTATTAGACTAGTTTAGACTAATTGAGATTAGTGTAGTTAATTGAGATTAATCAGGTTTAGGTAATTGGGCTGACTTTTTTTTTTTACATTGCAGGTTTTGAGTTTTTTTTGTTGGGCTTTATTCAATTCGCAGGCCCATTAAATCAGTTTTTGTCCAAAAAAGGAGTCCAATTCATTCAGCAAGTTATCCAAGAAAAGTTCCAGCGTAATCCACAGTTTTCCAGCTTCTTCTGGAAGCATCCAGAACTTTCCAGCGCAGCATCAATATAAAAGGCAAGCTCACACGTGTCTACAAAGAGGAGGCCCCACTCGGTTAATTATGAGCCTGCCACGTACCACTCTCCACTCAGAGCCCAAAGCGCCACACGTCGCGCATGCAACAAACTACCCCACTCACTCTTCCACCTGTCTTCCCCCTAACCTTCACCGGTTGCATGGCCGGCGGCCATGAAACCACCGCGCCCAACGATTTCCGGCGACCTTAACTACCTCCGGCCACCATCCAACGCCGGAAAACCTTTTTTTCCCCAGATTCTTCTCAGATCTCCATCGTTTCTTCCAACGAACTTCAATCCTCCATCCTCCGATCCAAAGCCTCTCTGATTCACCAATCATCAGATCCATCTTCTTTCTTCCCAGAAGAACAACCTTCAGATTGTCCAGAATCCCCAGATGCCTTCAAACTCCCGTCAAGATTCATTCACGAAGCTTCGAGATCCTTCGACCTTCATCAATATCGTCTCCGATCTTCATCAGTAATGATGATCGTCATCTCCTCCGTTTTCATCAAGAATTACTAACGAACATCGCTTCGTCGCCATCAAGTCTCCAGCACGCAGACATCAAGTCAGCACATCTTCATCCAAGTGTTCGTCAGAACTTGTTTCCAGGCCACAGATCTTCAAGAAACTTATGAAGACCTTCATCGGGAACTCGTCAGAAAACTCCCAGAAGATCCAAGATCTTTGTTCAGGTCCAATGAGCTGGTTACTCCACAAACGTTCCTCAGAGCGCCTCCAGGTCAATCTTCAAGAAGATGCCCTCAACCTTCTTCAAGAGTCTCGTTCAATTCCACAGAAGCCTCCAGATCATCGTCGTCATAAGCATTTTCCTGAGATTTTCCACAAACGCAAGGCCATTTGTGCTCGATGAGAAGCGGAGTTCATCTTGAGTTTAGAGGTTGGTCGATTACTCTTTCTGGTCGTTTTGAGTTTTATCTCCATTCGTCTGTTCGAACAAGAACAAGGGTTAGATGATGGAAGGATTGAGGGAGATCATGAGAGTTGCAGAAGAAGATTTGCAAAGAGGTTGAGGGAGAAGAACAAGAGAAGATTCAGAGAGAGACGGCGCTAGTATGAACAGTGAGGGGAAAATGAGTTGAAGTTAGGGTTTTGTCTGATGAACACAATGGGCACTTGTTTTTGGGCCTCAAGCTTCAAGCCCGTGGATTCTTTCACACAACCCCCTCTGTTTCGTAATTCACACCCCCTGCGTTTTTTTTGGGCTGGGCCCTTCTGCTTTATTTTATTTTTTTGCTGTGTTAACATCCCTTGTAGTCCAGTACCCCCCCCTTTTTTGTTTTCTCTTGTTTTTTATTTTGTTTACCAATAAAGAAAAAAAAAGAGAGACATATTATAGAAAAAGAAGAGAAAAGAAATGTTATAAAAAAAAACATTGAAAAAAGAAAATCATATTAAAGAAATATTTGAGAAAAATAGAAAAAGAAATGAAAAGAAAATATATTTGAAAAAATAGAAAAAAGGAGTGAAAAGAAAAATAAGAAAAGAAAAGGAGGAAAATATTGAAAAAAAGAATAGAGAAAAATATGAAGAAAAACATGTGAAGAAATGATTGGAAAAAAGGAAAAAATATTAAAGTGTCGATTTAATATTTTTAGAGTCCATTTTCTTTTAGAGTATATTTTCATAGACTTTATTTTTCGACTTTTAGGATAGAATTAGAGGCCCATTTGTTAGGGGGCTATTTTCAGTCGATTTTTCAAGATAGAATAGGATCGTTTCCTAGGAGATTTATTTCGATATTCAACCCATTGTAATCATTTTTCAGAGATGAATAAGACGAGATTTGAGCTGTGGTCCGATAGTAGCCGAACTACAGCTGCTCTGATTCTTCGTACCAGACGAAGATATGTAGGCATAGGATGCGATATCCTAGCGAGCACACTAACGACTAACTGTTGTTCTCTCGCGGCTGTGCGATCGAGACTTTCCCGCTGACGATTAATTGAATACCCATTTTTCTCTCTTGCCCCCGTGCATTTGAGACTCAGCCATAGTTGTGACCATAGGTTCCCGACCCTGTGAAGCCAGTTGTTTTTCTCACTGCTGTGTGAGAATGTTTGTTTAGCCGTAGTTAGTCTGAACTACGCAAGGCTCTGATCTTCCATTCAGTGGAAGTACGTAGGCACAAGACGCGATGTCTTGGCGAGCCAATTTTCCCTGTAGTCCCGAACTACGTTGACTCTGATTTTCTCTCTTGAGAATACGTAGGCATAGAGTGCGATACTCTATCGAGTCAATTCCCTTCCGTTTAGATTTAGCAGCCGTAGATAGATTGTTTTGCATCCAGTAGACAACCCAAGCAAGCGTGGATCCCGTCGAGTACGACGGACGTGAGGGGTGCTAATACCTTCCCCTTGCGTAACCGACTCCCGAACCCAGGCTATGGTTGCGATGACCATACCTTTTCCCCGTTTTTGCGAGGTTTACTTCGAGCGTTTCCTTTCCCGCTCTGAGGGATAAATAACGCACGGTGGCGACTCTTCTGTCAGCCGGCGCCGATTTTCGCAGTAGCGACAGACAGTTTCGCAAACAACTTCCTTTCTTTCAACACTTGCAGCACTAATCTCAAGTGCTCAACATGCTCCTCCTTCGACTTTGAATAAATTAGGATATCATCAATGAATACTACCACAAACCGATCCAAATACTCATGGAAGATACAGTTCATATATTCCATGAAAACTCCCGGCGCATTAGTAACGCCAAAAGGCATTACCGTAAACTCATAGTGTCCATACCTGGTTCTGAACGCAGTTTTCTGAACATCGTCATCTTTTACTTTAATCTGGTGATACCCCGACCTCAAATCAATTTTACTAAACACTCGCGCTCCAACCAATTGATCCATCAAGTCATCAATTCTCGGAAGCGGGTATTTGTTCTTAATCGTAACTTTGTTCAGTTGCCGGTAGTCAATACACAACCTCATACTGCCATCTTTCTTCTTCACTAACAATATCGGAGCTCCCCATGGTGATACACTTGGTCTAACGAACTTCTTCTCAAGTAAGTCTTCCAACTGTTTCTTCAACTCTGCCAATTCAGATGCAGACATCCTGTACGGTGCCATAGACACAAGTCTGGTACCAGGTACGAGATCAATAGAAAATTCAATTCCCCGTTCCGGAGGAACTTCAGGAATTTCATCTGGAAACACCTCAGGGAAATCACAAACAACTTCCAATTCATCGATTATCGCTTGATTCTCAATGGATAATGATGCCACCAACGCAAACACCTGCACATCTCCTAGCAATATCTGCTTCATCTGTTTGGTAGTTACCCAATGCGCTCCCTCCTCCTCAGGAGTGGAGAATCTCACCGACTTATCAAAGCAATTAATATGAACGCAGTTATACTCTAACCAGTTCATACCCAAAATTATGTCTATCCCACTTAGTGGCAAACAGACTAAGTCAACCAGGAAATCTCTATCAAACATCGACAGAGGACATTTCAAACACACAAGAGACGTAGTTACCGATCCCTTAGTTGGGGTCTCAACTACCATCTCTCCACTTATGTGTGACAACATAAGACCCAAACGTTCAACACAATCCGCAACAATAAAGTAATGAGACACACCAGTGTCAATAATAGCAAGTAAAGGACTACCATTAATGAAACAAGTACCTTCAATCAATTTGTCATCACTGGATGTCTGAGTCCTAGATAGCGCGAACACTCTTCCGCCATTCTGTTCCTTCTTAGGCTTCTGACACTTGTCTCGCAGGTGTCCCTCTTCACCACAGTTGAAACAAACCATTCCTTTGCGTTTGCACTCACCAACAGCGTGTCCCGACTCTCCGCAACGGTAACATTTCAATGATCCAGAATTACATACGTTACTCTTGTGACCTGGCTTTCCGCACTTATAGCAAACAATACCAGCAGGAGCATCTCCCCTACTAGCTTTCCGGCCGTCAGCTACATTCTGTTTCCCTTTGCCAGCTGGAGGATCATAAGGCTTACCACGACTCTGCTGTGATTTGCCTCTCCTCTCACTCACCAACTTGTAATGAGCATTGCTATCCTCTTCATAAATCCTATAGCTTTCAACCAATGAATCAAAGACACGGATCTTCTGATACCCGATTGCTTTCTTGATTTCAAACTTCAATCCGTTCTCAAACTTGATACATTTAGAGAATTCAGCAGTCTCTGCGTTGTAGTGCGGGTAAAACTTAGCCAACTCCTTGAACTTCGCCGCATACTCAGTAACAAATTTGTCTCCTTGCTTCAGTTCAAGAAATTCAATCTCTTTCTTACCACGGACATCTTTCGGGTAATACTTCTTCAGAAATTCCCTACAGAATACCGTCCAAGTAACTTCTTCACCTGCAGCTTCCAACACTGGACGAATCTCTAGCCACCAGTCATCAGCTTCGACTGCTAGCATATGAGTCCCATAACGGACCTTCTGTGCTGGAGTGCAATCCATCACACGAAAGATTCTCTCCATTTCCTTTAACCACTCCAATGCACCATCAGGATCATGCTTACCCTTGAAGGTAGGCGGATTCTCCCGTTGAAACATTGCCAAACTGCGAGACCAAGCATCTCTAGCAGGATTCGGCTGATGTTCCATAGCATTAGCTAAAGCTTGCAGAGCAGCAGCAATTGCAACATCATTCCTCCCAGCCATTTCACTTAAGCTGCAACAACCAACCGTCAGATTTCATAATTAATGAGACTCTAGTGTTAGGCACGACGACTTACTCGACGACACTAGACAACTTGGCCGGACAGGCCGACCTGCTCTGATACCACTAATGTAACACCCCATTTCTACCCAAGGCATATTTAAAATAAATCAAAATCAGAGTGCAAGAAATTTGTACGCATGACGGTCGTCATGGACTTGTGACGGTCGTCACACAGACAAAAACCTGGGCGTCACATTTTTCAGCTAGCAGAAGCATGCATTTTACCATTTAATTTAACTAGGCAACATGCATTTAGTGATGATACATAGCACATACTCTTGGATGAACAACTAATAACAACTCACATAATATCTTAATTACATAGCAACATATTCATTTGCAGCAGAACATAATACACTTTTTCCCTACAATTCGACCGATTCAATTTCCTTCCTTCGATCCAAACACATACTCAACTACGACTACGATGCAACGAGACATAGCAAAGTCACAATTGAATTTAATCAAAATAAAACGGGCATTACATGCAACATCTCTTTTACCTAAAAAGCAGAGGATAAAAGTGAATTCGATGATAAAATCAAATCCACCCTTCCACTGCTAGTCAAGTGAATGGGCGCACGAAGGCCCGAGGACAACGTCCCCGAACTAAGCCCTACTTAAATGGCACAGTCAATAACGGGGCATGCTTATGAAATCTCCCTGACACATCTGGGGAAATTTTCCCCAGGCGCAAAACCCATAATCTCAAAGAGGAAACCACCAGAAGGCTCATAAGCACACCAGAATCAGCGGTTCCCGCTGTAACACCCCCTTCTATACCCTCAAATAAACAATAAATCATTTAAGCACATATTAAAATTTCATCAGAGTATAATTAAAACATGGTATAAAAGAGGTATGTAACATCACACACAAAATTGAAGCATACAACATTTGCTCTATAAAAGACATGCAACAGTGGGGTAGCTTCAACAGAGGAACTTAGTCCTTACACCCACATCTCAATATTTAGAATTAAAAGCAGAAAATCTAAACATTGAATCATTTTAAACATGTAATCATATAAATACATATCATCTAGTTTTATTCACCACATTATTCATGTTTGCATAAATATTTGTCAGCATATACATATACAAATGTATCATAAAAGAATGCTATACAATCCTAACTACCCGGTGCTACATATCAGAGCTAACCGACCAAAAGAATGAAGCTATACTTCACAAAAGACCTTCAGCAAACCTAATCTGCAATGCCTCATAGAGCATTATAAAACAGCAGAAGGGTGAGAAATATTATCATAATAACCAATGCATATAATTATATATATATATACAAGCATATAATACACACATTCCGCATTTCTCACCATAATTCATTATCATCATCATATACATCACAATATATGTATAAACAAATATGGATAATCACCAAACATGTTTCATCATGCACACATCCATAATCCTCAATTCAACAATTCATACATAAGCATACTTTTATATAACAATGATATATATGCCATGCGACTCGATGCAACTCAATGCAACTCATGCCATGTGGTACCAACACTTGTTATCCTTTTTCGGTTTTTACACTTAAACCGGGTCCATCCTCTAGATCGATAACAACAAAAGTCCTTCCTCTAAGCTTTCAAACCCACTCTTCTAGGTTTGGGACAAGTCACTAGTCTCCATGAATCTAGCAAGCATTGCCTCTTGACCAAATGATGCGTATGCAATCAACAACCAAATGCACTTAAGACCTTTCTCGCATCTTAATCTCATGCATTCTCAAATAATTCATCACATAAGAATTATAACATGATTGCACACTCACACATCATATCAAAGTATTCATACTTTCAACATCATCACATTTATCAAGCAATGCACACATATTCACAATATGTTCTCATGCATTATTCACAATATTGCATACAATCAATATGCATTCATAATCCAATATCATCACCATATTTATCAAACAATGCACACATATTCACAATATGTTCTCATGCATTCCTCACATACAATCACATACAATTAATATGCATTCACATCATCGTGCCAAACGGAAACAAACTTCATCACAAATCATCATGCATTTTTAATCAATTCAAACAATGCACATATTTGTCAAAGAAACCACATTCCACAATCGATTCCACAATCTAGGATTCACGCCATACGGCTACCCACAGTATATATATAACAGCACCTAATTACTCATTTCAGATCAAGATTGAACACAATCGAACCAAACAATTAACATTGGATGGAAAACATAAAGAAATGAGAATGTTGTCACGCTCGCTGGCTTGCTCGCCTAGCGAGTTCCTAGAGAACACTCGCTACCTGTTCACCTAGCGAACTAGCTCGCGAAGGCAAACAGAAGCTACTGTAAGGCTTCGCTACTTACTCGTTGGGGCTTCGCTTAGCGAATCCCTCGCTACCTTGCTCGCTACCAGCGAAGATGGTCAATTACATTTTGTCCAAGTCTGGGACCATTCGCTACTAGCTCGCTACAACGAACACTCACGACCTGCTCGCCTAGCGAAGGTGTTGGCGAACGTCTGCGATGTTCAAAACCCCAACTATCTAAAATTCATCAAAAGTTCCCAAATCACCCAACTCAATTCCAATGATTTCCAGTATTCTTAGTCTAACAATCCTCGACTAATCTACACCATTTAATCCAACTTCTAACCATTCAAACATCGATTCTATTGATTAAACTCATTTCTGCCCTAAAATGGAAAATGGAGAAAAACATCCAACAATCCATACATAATCATATACATTGATAAGATAATGATATTTCACACCCTTACCTTGATTAAATCGAAGCTAGAAGTTGTTCTTGAGCTTTCCAAGCTTTTTCCCCTTTTTCCTTCTCTTTTCTCCTTTTCCTCTTTCTTTCTCTTCTCTTTCTCTTATGTTTCTATTATTTCCTTTTCCTTCCACTTTTCCTTATATGCCTTTCTATTCTATTTCCTTCCATCATATTTCTCCTCTCAAAATATCTACCAATAATTCCAATTATTAAAATAATCCAAATAAATCAATTAATTAATACGAATAATTAATTATTGAAAATTGGGTTGTTACACCCGTCGGCAGGAACGCCTTCGTGCTGCTACGATATCAAGATCAGCTAGAAACCTAAAAGTCTCTGAGTCCTTAGTTCCTAAAGGTTCTAGAGACGCCGGCAGCAAAAGGAAGTGGCCAAACCACTGTCTGCCACCAACAACCACTAGAAAATCGCCCTAAAACTACTATGTTACAACCCTAACAGCATGCAATCTAAGAGCCAGAAATCAATGAAACATACAACAAGCAAGGAATTAGTATACTTACATGGTCGAAGACGAATTTATGGGTTCGAACGACTCTTGTCGATGTTGGTACGGTGGTCGGTCGGAGCTTGACGGTGGCAGACGGCTGAAAGAAGAAACAGAGAATGAAGGAAGAAAGAGAAGTGAAAAGTGCAAATGAGCTACATCTCACTCTATTTATAGGCAGTCCCTAGCACATGCATAAGCATACGTGGCTAAGGGAATCATCATGATCCTAGCCTAGACATCATTGTGCATTAAATGCAGCACACGCCTCGAGGCACACGTGGCACTTCCCCTCTTCAGATCCTATCAATTGTTGGTCTCACCGTACCTAGAGCTCCCCTACAAGTAGCGTAACAGATGCCCGGTGTTGGGGACGGGCCCAGACAGCTAGGAAGAAAACCCAAGGCGAGACTCGCATAGGGAACCATTGCAGTTCCCAGCAGAGTCGCTAGCTGTCGCTACTGCGAAAAACGAGGCCGGCAAGACAGAAGAGTCGCCACCTTTCGTTATTTATCCCTCAGAACGGGAAAGGAAACAATCGGAAAAACCTGACGCAAAAGGTATAACACAAGGTCATCATAACCATTGTCTAGGTTCGGGAGTCGATTCGCAAGGGGAAGGTATTAACACTCCTCACGTCCATCGTACTCGATGGGATCCATGCTTGTTGTTTATCGGAAAAGGGTGTGGTTTAACTATCTAACTAAAGGTTGTTTATCGGCAGAACACAACAGTTATATGCCTACGTATTCCCGTCTAAAACGAGAAATCAGAGTCAACGTAGTTCGCCTAACTACGGGAGAAGGGGGGAAGGTTGCTCGCCAAGATATCGCATCTTGTGCCTACGTACTTTCATACGGCATGAAAGATCAGAGCAAACATAGTTCGGGCTACGGAGAACACAAGTTTGTTCAGCTGTTTTTTATCCAAGTAAAGTTAACAGACAGTTCCAGTAGTTGGTGTTTGCAGCTCGATCCTTGGAGACTTAGGCGTTACCGTTTGCGGTAGAACTGAAAGTTAACAGAACTCTCTTTACGCAAAGAGTTTTCCTGATTAAGGGTCCAAGAGGACAAAAAGGATTTGAATGTTTGTTTTTGAAGCCTTTTACGGAAGGAAGTGAATTGAGTTATGTTCGTAACTCGTGTTGCACTAAAGACTTGGACTTGAGAGTGAATGTGTCGCATGTCACCCAAAGGGTACCACACGAAACACTCGAGTTACGTGAGGGAAACCCTCCCACAACTCTTTCTCAAGTGGCATAAGGCTCGTAATGCGTAACATGTGTTAACCTTTATTAAGTGTTTTAACTGTATTTGAAGATGAGAAGAGAAACAGACTCTCTACAGGGAAACTGATTCGATCCTACAGTTATCATGCAATATTCGTCCTACGGTTGTGGTTAAAAGGGAAAATAACTAATGTTATCATGCATGGTTAGAATCCTAATGTCTATCATATCTTCTCTTGAATAAGAGAAGTCAGAGTTCCTAGGGGAACATGGCAAAAAAAAGCAACAGTAAAGCAAATCAACTGAAATGAAAGATTACTGTAAACAAATGCTGTAAGTAAAATGCATGCAACGCATCACACAAGCAGAAGGAGTCGCACTCAACTTCTAAACAAACAAGGCACAAAGGTCACACACCACACAGACAAGGAAGCTGAGCTCTACCAAATACCAGCAAGCAAAGCCATACGGTAAAAATACAAGCAGAAGGAGTCCCACTCAACTTCTAATGCAATACAAGCAAGGGGAGAAACTCAACCCTTAGGATGCTCTTAGGCCTATGATCATCTACATGAGGACCTACTTCTAATGCAACACTCCAAGCAATTCACATCAATACATCAAAGCAATCCAGCAAAACAGACAGTCAAGAAAGCAAAACAACAGCTTCACAGCAAAGCCACTCTCTGACAACAATCCCGCCTACAGTCTGTAACAATTCTTCAAGTCCACATAATCTTCAAAGGAAGGAATAAAATGCTCCATATTCATGCTTTAACAATGCTCCAACAAGGAAAGGAATCAACAAGATGAAGGTATGATGATGGGAAGCATGATGTATACCAGAGGTATCCATCATGACAATCAACCATGCATCCATGAAAAGTATCCTCAAAAGTTCTACTCATTATGGCATGCCATGCATCCCTCCAAACGAGAGATGAGACTTTCACATGAGGACTTTGAATCATAGGATGGAATGGAAAGCAAACAAAGCTATCCATGTTTATTTGAAGAAAGAAAGAACAATTCTAAAGCTCTTCCTAAACCCTAATTGAACAAGCTACAGGAAAGCTAATCAAAGGGAAACCAAAACTCAAAATCAATCATTATAATCAAGCAAACAGAAGCTATAACATGTATAAAGCAACATCCAAAATAAATGGGGAAATTATCTCAAGCTACAAGTCATCAATGAAATCAATCTAGGGGAAAGACTATGTTATGAACATGTTAAAACTAGTCTAAGTATTAATTCCATCTAAAATACTAAACTTATTTCTAAAATTCTAGGAAAATTTCTAAGGGAACCTACATGTGTTAGGTATCTATAGCAAAAAGGTCAGGGCCTAAATCTAATGGGAAGGTCCCTAAACAATTCCTACATCACAAGGTGTCACAAAATACCGCTAAAATGGAAGGTCTAATGATTTAATTCTAAAACAGCACCAAAAACCATTTAAAAATCACCACAAAAATCATGGAAGCACCTTAATACGTACATAATCAACCGCCAAAAGGATGGGGGGAAAATCCAAGAGGAAAGGGTTCAAACAGCAAGAACAATCCAAGGCAATTTTAAACAAGGCAATATGGATCAAGCACAAAGATGGTGCTCAAAACCTACACAAAATGTAGTATAAATTCCAGAGAAAAATATGAGGAAATCCCTCAAGATATATGTGATACCCTTGCAAAATATTAGACAAAAATATTTGGTTTTGATGCCTCAACAAAATTCCACAAGATTGAAGCACCAATATTACAATTTTTTTCGGCCATAAAAATGTAAAAAATCAAAACTAAATGGAAAAAAATGATAAAAATCAATTTTATTGTTTCTAAAATATACTAACACATCTAAGATCACCTGTAAAAAAAATCAAGATTTTATGAACACTTTTTTTTTATGCAATTGAAGTAAACATGCATCAAAACAGAAAAACAAAGAAATGGAAATTAAGTGAAATTGCAAGGTGGTGCAAGTAGCAATTAATCCAAGGCAAATGACATTGGGCCAGGTGAGGGAGGGGTGCGAACAGCAACTCGTGAGAAGCCCGGCGAATTTCATTAATCAAAACTATGTAGTTTTGATAGCGCATACGTGGCGCGTCCGTGTGCGTTAGATTGATGGACTTTGTCTTCATTTTTCAAACGATCGGACGGTAAAGCTTCATCTTCTCCGTTTTGAACTTCCAAAGTGGGAAAAGTGCAGAACACAAACGGCAATTGTCGGACGGTTACCGTAATGCTTTTCCGGCAAATCACTTCCACACATATCTCTCTCAATTCTCAACGGAATCGAACGATTCTTGAACCAATTTCGAAGGATTTTTCGCGAGGATTCCAAATATCACACTTATTCATGATGAAACTCCAAGATTAGAGAGATTCATCACCAACAAGAAAACGGATCCAAACTTTTTTTGTCTCTAAACTTCAGTTTTTTCATCCAAAATCCATCTATGGTTCATGTACTACCTAACCTCATGCATATTCTATCTTAATTCATCAAGAACAGAGCATAATTTCGAAATGAAAAAACTTGAGTCCGAGCTTCGAATTGGAACGGTTATGGCGCAAATTTTGATCCAATATTCTGCAGATTTACTCAATGAAGATAGTAGAAGCTTTTGGAATCCTTGGTTTGGCTTGAGAAGCTCTTGAAACGAAAATCAATTTTCCAATTTTGCTCTTGAAGCTTCAAACTTCCATAACTGTTTTTTGCACCAAATAACCATCCAAAAAAGATCTAGAATCATCATAGAGTTTATATAGAAGTTGTTGGAATGATTTGGAAGCCCATTGGAGGCCCAATTCAATATATCCACTTTTTCACTCTTCTTCAAAAATGCAACAATGGTGAAAACAAAATTGCTTTGATTCCACCTTCTAAAAGCTTCATTTCCCTTGCATATGACATGGTGAATGTGTAAAAATCAAGTTGAGAGCTTAATTGCATCATGTGAACAATCTTGGATGTGTTACTTATTTATGAAGTAACAAATTGAAACATCATGAAATAAGCCTCAAATGAAAATTCTAATATTGCCAAAGTGTTTAGAATTATTTTTCCACTCAAAATATGCCCTCATTTGGTCTTGTTTGAGCACATGGAATTTATTTTGAATTTTTTCAAGTTTAGTGCCTTTTAATTCCTCTTTTTCAAACCCCTTCAAGTCAACTCTTGCTATGGACCAAATAAATGCATCATGAACACTTGATTGACCTTAAAATCACATTTTGAGCAAGTTTCATATTGGACAAAACTTCATTTGAAGTTTGCAAGTTGGAGATTTTGACCTATAATTGAAAATGGCCTGTAATCTCACTTTCCCAAAATACCCCTGCCTTGCAAAGCCTATAACTTGAGCTCCACAAATCATAATGAGGACTTCCATAACTTTTTGGAAAGATAAGATCATAAGGAACAACTTTCATGTTCACATAAAGGTCATGTGAAACTTCCTTCTAGGTTAAAAGCAGCTTGGAAGTTAGATGATTTTCACAGACAAATTTCAGATGCATCCGATGACCTGTAACTTGTCTGACTCATAACTTGAGTTCTACAAATCATATGGATGACTTCTAGTACTCAAATTAAAGGTATGAACCTCCTATACAAGTATCACGCTTGACCCAAAGTCATATGAGGCTTGTCTCTTGACTTACATGGATTTGAAGTTAGGCACTAAGTAGGGGATTTTACCCTAGGAACCCTAACTTAACAACTTCAGCCACTCTTGATTCTTCTTGACTTGTTCTTGAAAAAACATCTCACATGATTCAACCCATCATTTCATGAATCCCATGACCTAGAAGTAGGCTTTTATCTTCTTCAATTACTCATTTTGACATAGGGTTGACCAAATGAAACCCTAGTTGCACCAACTTCAACTGTGGCTCTTGCACTTGACACAATGACTTGAATGAGCTCCATCCTGACCATCTAGACACTCCATGATATCTATCCACATATTTTATCCATGACCAAGGCTTCACAACCCTCTGACGGTCTTCAATTGATCCTCAAGTCAGGAGATGAACCCCATACAAGCACTCAAACTTCTCAAGAACTCAACCCTCTATCTGATGACTTTGGTGACTTCTCAAGCTTGAATAAAACCTCTAGCTAGGCTTCTCATGATATAGACCATACTTGATCCCATGCATAAATGCTAATGCAATGCTATGATGATGTTAGAACAATGTTATGCTTAATGCAATGAAACATAAACCAAGTGAGAAAAAGGTTGGGCAAATTTTAGGGTGCAACACCCGGGTACAAATTCCCTCGGGCACAAGGTCCCTGTCTCATCCCTGTGGCTAGTGACGACCTTACCCGAAAAGTGGATTGTCCTTAAGTCATCAATCCCATGCTCGGAAGTAACGACTTGAGGGGCTATTGTTCCGGACTGTCCCAATGGCTAGGCATGGCCCAATCCACTTCCACTCCCAGAATGACCAAATTTCCTATGTCCAGCCATGTGGGGGAATGCATGTACTTTTCTGCCCCTCCAATAGGGGAGGTTGACCGGTTTACCCCTGGGCCAACACTTCTCATCGACAAGACTTTCCCATCACGCACGGTTATCTTGCCTTATTTTTCCCGATTCTTACTTTAGCATCAGAGTGCCTTGCAGGTACACCTCCCTCCTCCTCTCTCACACCCAGCATCACAGGAGATTGTCTCTGGCCCATTTCAGGTTCTGATCAATCGTCAAGATCACTTACCCTTGTGAACTTTTTTTTATAAATTGACTAACTATAAGCTTGATTGTATTCCTCATTACTTTATGCTTAAGGGTGTACTTTCAAAGCTTTAACTCTAACATTAATGAGACTTACTTAGCCTCTTTTTGTGCATGGGAGATTGTAAATCTTAGCAAATTGTTGGAGGAACAACTTAATTTGATGTTGTTTTACTTTGTTGGTCATGTCCCCCGTAACACCCTTAAACCCTGAAACTTATATTTTAAGAATTACACAACAATTTAAGGTGTCACCAATGACAAAACCTTTAATAAAACAAACATTTAACAATCAATAAAACATTGCAGTGAAATTACTAATGTCAGTCAACATCTATCATTGCACATGTATCTTTAGTTAGGGTATCATTGTGGCGGTATCATTCTTATTTCGATTTAAATAAAGCAGTCACAACAAGACATTTAGTCTCAAACTTTCATTTAAATAAATTTTTTTCAAAAATAAGACTTCTCATAAGCAACTCTAACATAAAACCAATTAGAGTTTTAAACTCCAACAAAACATAACAATTAAATAGCATTCTCGACCACGATGTTACAAATCAAAGCAAAACTTCTAACAACGAAAACTAGACAAAGTAACTCTATGAGCTAACTTTCATTTATAGTAGCAAACTCTACTTCTGAGTATCTGCAAGATATACATGGTGGACAATATGAAAGCAAAAGGAGTGAAAAACAACAAACCAATATAAACAATGTAAAGAATGTTAAGGTAAAGAACATATAACAAACACACATTCAATTACACAATCGACAACCACATAGTCTCAGACCATTCACAACAACATGTACATATTCACATCCAATCAACAACATCATGAAAAATCAATTACATATGCAATCATGTATGTAAATGTACTCCATAACTGACTCATTATGCATGCGGTACCATTCATGAACACTCGAGCTCATCTTGCTCCTGATCTCCACCATAGGACCATAGCACACCAAATAGTTACCACCATCATAGGCAACTCTTCACTAGCTCTCACCTGGAACTGGCCCCTCGTTCCCGATCTCTATCATAGGACCAAAGCACATCAAATCGTTACCATCACCATAGGTAATGTTTCGCCATATCCCACCTAGAATCAATTACTCGCTCTAAAACCATACCACAAGACCAAAGCACGCCAAAACTTGATCCAAGTTCGTACGCCATAATACATGACTCTCAACAACATGCATTTTCACCTAAAGGTTCACCAAAATAATCACTAAGCACGTCTCACCATTTGTGCATACATCATTCATCATACACAATAATTAATCAATGTTACAATATCAATAAACCAAAAAAATGAAGCAACCCACCCAAATTAACATCGTAGACATTCATTCATGTTACTTCATCAAAACGACAACACAACATTGTATATACATAACAATTCACTAACCGATCATACAAGTTAACACAAACATTCCTACAATAGGTAAATCATAAAAACTCAAACATTTCACCAAGCACTACCATGAGGTAACTCTGTGTGTTAGTTTTCTAATGCTTCAAACGGCGTCTCATTTAGACTTACGAAACAAAAGTTATGGCCAAAATTGTCGGACAGTGCAACAAAGACAAAACAACATTATGCTAGTTTGGAGTAGACTCCAAACACGTATAAGTTGACTCCAACTATTCAGTTTTCAAAATTAACACTTCTTGTTGGTTTGGAGTCGACTCCAAACATGTATGAGTCGACCCATACTATTGTTTTTGCCTGAAAACCAGTTTATAACATATTTTGAAGGTCTTTTACTGTTATGGAATCATCCAGACACTTATTAACACAAAAATAACTTATTTCAAACATCTATTTTCTCATATTAAAACTTTGTTCTTATTATGCCCTAATTATATCAATTAACATATCAATTCAATCACCAATTCCTCAAATTTAACAACAAATCCCATTAATTCATGAATAACACTCAAACTTTCACATATTCATCAACAACAAAACTTCATACACGACCTATTCATGATAGTTCATACATGGATTCATCATAGCAACACATATAAACACATTATCCATCAACAATTTTCATAAATTCATCATAAACCATTCATAAGAAGAAAACCTAAGAGCCCTGATGAGGTTAAGGACTCCTCATAACTATCCCATCATGCAATACACCTAATTAATAGCTTTTTCTCCCCACTTACCTTAGATTTTTAGCAATTGATGATGAATTAAGCAATCTCTTATGGTTCTGTCTTCAAAATCTTAGCTTTTGCTCTTCCTCTTGCTCTCATTTTGCCTCTTTTTTCAAATTTCACGTACTGACACTAATTTCCTCTTAATCCCACTATATCCTTAGGGTCTTCTACACACTTCATTCCAATTACCTCATTAACCCTTAACTTTCTTAGTTCAAACCATTGCCCCAACTCTCTAACTCCTTGCTCCCCTCTATTTCTCCAAATCTCACTAATTCTAATAATTAATTAAGTAATTAAAGTAAATTACTATTTATTCAAATAATTAATTAAAATTCTACTAACTTTTAAACCATTTAACTACCCTCTTACTTCTCTATACCTCTATTCCAAGGATACTTACCCCCCACAATCACACAACAATAATATTCAAACACCAATTAATCAAATAATTCTAAATAATTCAATTAAATTAATTAATCCAATTTGGGGTGTTACAACTCTCCCCCACTTAGAAAATTTTCCACTATAAAAATTACCTGAAGGAAACAGAGTTGTATACGACTCTCTCATCTGACTCTCAAACTCCCAAGTTATGCTCCTACCAGCTGGTCCTCCCCACACTACCTTCACTAAGGTGATCTCCTTACAATACAACTACTTCACTTTCTGATCCTCTATCTGCATGGGCGATGCATCAACAATCAAGTTCTCTCTCCCCTGTATATCGTCCACTTGGATCACATGAGACATATCTCGTATGTATCTCCTCAATTGAGACACATGAAACATATCATGAAGCTTAGCAAGCGATAATGGCAAAATAATCTAATAGGTCACCTTTCTTATCCTCAGTAAGATCTGGTATGGACCAACAAAACATTGTATGGGCTTTCGAGACTTCAAAGCTCAACCAACACCGGTTACTGGAGTAACTCTCAAACATACATGGTCTCCCTCTTGGAACTCAAGTGCTTTCCTCCTCTTATCATGATAACTCTTCTGGAGACTCTATGAAGCTTCAATCTTCTCTTGTGAAATTCTGGAAAGTAGATCACAAATGTCCTAAAAGATGTCGAGACATAGATCTCTGCTAAAAATTGAACAAGGACAAAAACATTATGTTCTCTTAAAATCAAGAACACTCTGAACCTTCAAGGTTAAAACAAAGTCATAACAGATGTTTCAACATCTATCAAAACATATACTTCAGAGTATAGATACAAATTGAATATAACATAACAGAATGATAATAACACAAGATATTGTGACCTAGTTCGGTGCAAATCACCTACATCTGGGGGCTACCAAGCCAAGAATGAATTCACTATGAGAAGTATTAATTTAGAGTTAAACTCCCCCATTTATAACTTCTCACTTAATCACTACCCAATACAATTGTATCTAGAAATCACCATCTAGATAAGACAACCACATCTCAATTCCTAAATCACCTCAATAATATCTAACAATTACAATCTCCAGCAGCTGCATCAGATTGTTCAATTGAAAGATGTTCCTTCCAATACAATATTCAATCAAGACTTTTGACTAACAAACATGCATGGATTTGCTTAAAAGCTTCATCTAAGAACAATACACAATTCATTACCTACAGGTTTATGAATCTATAAAGCTATGTCTACCACAATGTATCAGTCGATACAAAGGGTGACTTATAACACAAGAAAGTACACGACTCTCAAAATCCTAAACCCTTATTTTCTACTTTACAAAAGTCTTAAAAAGAATTCTTATGCTACCTTGGGTCTCGGGCTTCCGTTTATAGCTTTCATCTGTCCATGGGCTTCGAAGTCTCTATTTAATCTTCCCTTGACCCATATTCTGATTGCTCCTTAAATCTTGGACTAGATCTGCAACAAATCTTGGACCAGATCTGCAACAAATCTATTGCACCAGATCAAGATGCTGAGTCCATAATGCTAGGACATCTTGAATGACATGTCTTCCTTCAGCAAATTTCTTCTTGTTGGAACATCTTGTGTAACATCATGTTTTACCAAAATTTTAATCAAATCTTTAGAGCCTTCAATCTCCCCTTTTTGAAATTTTTTTGGCTAAAACACTTTTTGCACAATAAATCTAAGATGATACGAAGGGAGGGAGTAGAAAGTCCTGAAGTCATTTCAGCCAACATGTGACGACTTGAAAGCTTTCATCCTTCCCATATGGCATACACCACCTGTTGTACGACGAGTATCCTGAACCCTGGTGTACATGAGGAAGAGGATGCACGAGACTCCCCCTCAAACCCAAAACCAATGACGTTTCCCCGAAGCAACCAAACACCAACCTGAACGATCCCGGTGATGACTCAGGGGAGCAGCCTGCAACTCTGGGTAACTCAAAACACAAGACGCAACAGTGTTTATAACTTAGATCACAAGACACAAAATAAAGACTCAGAAAAGAAATTGAGACGCAGACAAGGTGTTAGAACATCTTATCCAACATCCTTGCAAAACAACTGAAAGAATGGATTCCACACCCAAAAGGATATCAATTATTTATTGTAAGGAACAACACCCAACTGAGATGAATACACACCCACTCTCCCTCTTTTTAGCCAAAACTTGGCAAAAGTAGCCAACACAGTTCTAGACCCACATGACACTTACCTAAACCCGGACATAATCCATGAAGACATGACACACCAAAAGAAACACAACCCAAGACTAACGAAGCACATACCCCCTTTAAATATCCAAGCAATTACTATAGGATTTAATAGTCCATATAAGTTACCGAAGAACAATTAAATAAAGACATACATTTGGGTATGTAACTTCAACATAAATGATTGTGCACCACTCAACTAGGATTTGACTATTTCAGCTTAAGGGTAAACCGTCCAAAGAATGCGCATGTTTCAAGACACATGTTTAACACACATTCTTTAAGGCATGCTCTCCATTGTCCAAGGGACACTGTCCAATTACACCTTCTTGGAAATAATCACAAGTCCTAAACAATATCCTGACATCAGGTCAGACTTTGTCTAGTCCTTTTCATGGCTTCAGAGGCATAGTCGCATATCCTTCAGATAATCCCAACATGCTCTTGTTAACCAGAGGCTTACTAAGATGTTAAGAAATTATGTCAAACATCTTCCAACAAGGACTCCTAAGAACCTTAACTTAATCTGTAGAGAAAAATAAATTCTCTCAGACAACAATCAATCTTATTTCTCGACTCCCTTCTAATAATTAAGAACACAGTTGGTATAATTCAGTATCCTTAACAGCCCAACCTATCATGCAGAGCTGACAATTCTACTAAGATCAACACATCGTGATGTCAAGACATCTTATCTGGCATCACATCCTCACAAGAATCACATGAGCATCTTCTTGCTCATAAGTGAGAAAAATACCAAGACCACGCTTCTTGTATCATAACCAAAGAACTCTTAGAATGAGATCAACAATAACGATTGATCACTCTCCCCCTGAACACATTCATCCACTGTACAAACTCTTCTTGAGTTTTACAACCATAGACAACCTTGTTCTTGAGAGTAAAACCAATCAAGCCTGAAATGTTCTCATTCTCTAAAGAGACAAACATATTCTCTTAAACCCTTGGTTAATCAACATGTTATCCATATATTAAAGTCATCAAACCCTTCACCAAAATAAGAAGAAAAACTCCCCAGCTTGCCTCCTTCTCAAGATTCAGTCTGATACAATCTTTTAAAGAGACACTTCCATCAGATCCAACCATTTACACATAGATGATCAAACTCAACAAAGTCTTGATCATGCTTCACAATGAATAAATAGTTCACTTCCAATCCAATTGGTCAGAATAAAAAATTTCCTTCTTGAAGAGGTAGACAACTAAGTTAATGTTTCAAATACAAGTTAAAACATCATCCTCATCTGCTTTGGTTTTGGAGTCAACATCCATAGGAATAACTCTCTACATGGTAATCCATACACTTCCTTTTGCAATGACCACAATAGGATCCCAACATATCACATCTGCAGCAACTCATAGATCATCATAGGAGACATAATACCATAGAGAGAAATAAACTCCCTCAAACCTCAGGAAGCTTCAGCACAATGTTCAAACATCATGTTTGACATTCAAAGTCAACACCCATCCTTAAGCATCTACATAGGAGATTCCCTCTGGCAGATACCAGAATGACTGACAAAAAGCATAAGATATAGATTGAGCAACAAAAACAAATTCTCTTCGAGGTCTTCTTCTTTTCTGCCCTTCATTCTTCAAGCCTCCACTTTGCACAAAGCACTTCAAGCCAAGGTACATCAGTGTTGCGGTGAAATTTGGATGTCAAGCTATTGATTAACTTGAATCTTAATTCATTTACAACCGGTCTTTGATTTATCCGAAGGAAAGGTTAAAGAAAGGGGAAAACCTGTTTTGCATTGTAAACACAATGCGGGGAGAGATCTAAGGTTCGGGGGTTGATCAAGCTTAGGGAAGGTATTAGCATCCTAAACCTCTGTAGTACTCTACAGGAACCTTTTGTTTTAAATGTGCTATTGCTATAGTTATCTGCTTAAGGGTAATGCTAAGGGGTTAAAGGATAAGAGAAAGACCTAAGGGGTTAGTCCGAGGTAGGGGATGAAATCAGAGTAATCGTAGTTCCCCTCAACGAGGGAGATGAGGAACTTCTTGACTGTGGTCAAGGTTCCAGGGGGAAGTAAATGTTCATAGGGAATCGTTTACTTTGGAGTGTGGCGACTCCTGATTTCTACGTTGTAGTTGAATTGGAAATGGTGTATAGTAAGTATTCCACGGCGGGAAACTCACATGGAGTGTGGCGATTCCTAATCCTAAAGCTAGGATAACAGTTTGGATGTCCACGGCGGAACGCCTAAGCATGAGTATAGCGACTCGGATCCTAAGGCTAGGATAGGGTGAAGGTGAGGTATTGACTTGGCGGTCAAATTGTGTAACCTTTCCTTCGGAGGGTAACAATGGTAAACGGAAAATAAAACACAATGGATATTGAAATGCATAATGATAAGCAATGATGATAGCAACAGTAATTGATAGCGATGTTAGCTGAGGGTTATGATTAAACGGATTATAAATAAGTGTATCGGTAAGATGAAAATGAATTTTAGAGATTAGAGTGATTAATTGCTTTTACGACTTTGGAAATTTAAGGCTAAGTTGAAAATATGTTGGAAATCATTATCAATGTTTTTTTGTGAATTTTATGAAGGGTTAGAAAATAAATAAGAGTTAAACTTGAATTACCAACAAATGTTATTTATTAAAAGTTGAATTAAGTAGTGAGAAGATTAATTAAATCCTAATGGTTCTAGAAATTAAAAAAAGTTTTCCTTTATTTGATATACATTCTTTTTTATTTATGAAAAGAGGAAAATCAATTAAATTAACAAACCAGTTTCTTATTTTATTGTTTTTATTAAATAAATATCTAGATCTATGTTTTAAAAGAGGTTAAAATTAAATTAAACATTTGTGTGTTTTTATTATTTCTAGATCTATTTTTGCCTTTTTATTTTTTTATTACGAAAGCTTTGAATTAAGATTATCTTTATTTATTTTTTTATGAAAAATATTTTATATATTTTTTAATTAAATTAAATTCAGATTTTTTTTAAATTTTAGTTAAGTTAGTGGTTAGTGAAGGGTTAGTGTTAGTTTATTTTATTAATAAATTAATAATTACAAAATAAAACTAAAAATAAATAAAAAAAGATTAAAAAAAAGTAAAGAAAAATACTGACGAGTTGGGCTGGGTGATGAAGCCCCAAACCCAAATCCGGTCCGATCAAAACAAGGAAATGGGTAAGGGTTCGATTTGGAACCCTAAAGACCCAATCGGCGGTGCCTCCTATCTCCCGCTGACCTTCACTCTCCTTCTCTTCTGTTTCTACCTCAATCTCCTCTTTCGTTCCTTCCTCAATTCAATTTCCTTTTTTCGTTTCTTTTCCTTTTTCCTTCCCTCACTTTCTTCTCCGATTTCACCTATTCTTCTTCTTCTTCTATTTACTCAAAGCCTGTGAACACAAAACGAAAACAAATCAAACAAATTAAGCATCTAATAGATAAATAGTTACCCAAAAATGAAGATCGACAAGGCTCGTGGCGGTTTCCGGCAAATAGTGACGATTCCGGCAACGGTGACTTAAGGTGGCAATGTTGAAAAGGGTTCTCTAGCTGAGGTTTCAGCGGTGACGGAAAGGGTTTCGCGGCAAACGGTTGAGGCTTGCGAACGGAAAACCCAGAAGATAAGTTTTCAACTTCCTTTCTTTGTATCTTAGGGTTTTTTGGTTTTTGTGAATATTTTTTCCCCCGGTATTCTGTGTTGTGAATCTCGTCTTATATAGCCTTTTTGAAAAACAGAACCATCAAACTCTTTCCAATTTCAGTCGGACATGCTCCTATATGTTTGGTAAGAGCTTGAGATTTGTTCCCAACATGTTTTGACACACATTGATTTCACATTATTTCCAATGACGCGGAAAAGGAAAAACGTTAAACTTAAGATGCGATTTGAATTTCTGATATATCTCTAATTTTTATCTTGACCGTTGGCTTGCTTCCCACGATTCTCTAATTCTAATGTTCACGGTATTCTCACATCTCTTTTCTTTACGTTGCAGCTTGTGCTTCAAACCAAATTGGAAAGGAAGGATTGGCTACCGAGGGAGATAACAGATGATTATCTTCGTGCTTATGAAGACAACGTCAACACTGAATAAACTCCCTCCATGTTTTGTTAGCTTCAACAGTCTTCTAAAAGCTTATGGAGGTGCCGCTAAAACCCGACATTGTGACGAGTGAGTTTCTTCTTCAATATGGGAATACTTGATAGGCGTGAAAGTAATTGCGGGTGATCGAGTTAACATCCACGGAAATGGGTGCCATCGATGAAAGGAATTGCCCACAACAGTTGTGACTCGAATAAGGTTGTAAACGGTGACCAACAAAAAGGTTATTCTTTGATTTTGTTTTGCTTCAAGTATGTACGGTAATGTGTGGCATGATCAAGAAGACATTCTTTTTAATCCCAATTTCTTATGATGCAGGTTAATCACGAAACTGACGGTGAACCTCTGTGTTCGAATTGCTACAACTCTGTTGTGTTTGCTTTGACAGGTTATTTATGTTTAAATGCGGCGGATCTTCTTGCGGCATTTGGATGCCCACAACTCTTAGGATGGTAATGACTTTGGCCCCCTTACAGCGTTTAACATGTTCACATTTTATCTTATCAGTTCGCTCTGATATTTGCGAGGGCCAACATGAACTGAATTATGGATTGCAGAACTTGTTCGCATGTCTGGTTACTCACTTCCAGATGCAGCTGATAGACCTTCAACTGGAAAGCTCTTATGAACATAGCAGGTAAATGATGACAAACTCTATTCTTCAAGTCGTCGTATTTGGAAATGTTTCAAATTCGTTCTTTCCTTTAAACTCTTCAAGTTCAGGTTTATCTATCCTATTCTCCTTTTCTTGCTTGGGTATTTGAAGAAAATAGAGTTGTAATGCTTCATTCCCATTAATTTTCCAGTAGGATACTGATTTAAGATCCTATATTCTTTATGCTTGAGCATTGAACTTTCCTTTTTTCTTGATATCATTCTTCTCAATACCAAATTCTTCTTCCTTTGGCAGGTATTGTGTCAGAGATTGGGCCTTCCGGCGTCAAATCTAAACCGCGAAACGTTATCAACGTAGCTTCAAGGCAAGAGTTTGCAAGCTATTTTGACTTTTGTAAACCGGCAGCTGCCTTGAAGCATACACTGCCTTTGTGGCTTCATTCTCGCCGCATTTGCGAGAGCTTATCTCAAACAGACGAATAAGCATGCCACGCCAACCATTCCCCTAGGAGTTACCTATTTTAGTTTGAATAGATTTGGAACATTTGTAAAGACTTGTGATAGTGATCTTGATGTTTACTCGGGTTCTAGTTCTTGAGTGCCAGTTTTAATGATTAATCAAGTTTGTCAGATTTTTGGTAATGGTACCGAACTTATAACTTCCGCCTGTAGCTGGATTAATATTCAATGGATTAGTATTTGCATCCTGTTTTAAGTAAAATATTATACTTTAGAAACATCAACAACGCAATACCTTGTGACTTTTGTAGCATGACAAACTCTATTTGGCTCAAATCATACCATTGGTAAAAGTAATTTTGAAACAGGTCACGATCTTGCCATTGCCTTTCCCAAGATGGACTCGGGGTTCATTTCCTTGAACCATGTAATTTTGTCATGGAGAGAGTTAAATTTTGAAATGGTATCTTGAATTTTGGATTTTTCCTTATATATAAAAAAACTCATGAGACCTTTCTTGCCCTTGTAACTTGAAGGGCTTACATGGAATAAACCTTTCATCAAAACTTCACTAAAGCATGAGTTCTATGCTTTCTCTTGTGTCCAAATATAAGTTAGAGCCAAAATTTCAAAATTTATTAACCTTTTGTATACTTGAAAATAGTGCCTTAGTCACAATCCACAAATCAAACTTGATTTTGAAATTGGATCTGGAACTGTTACTTGTATCTCTGCATACACTCATGGTCTTGAGGGTAGAAAAAAGTTGTTAAAGGAAATGGATCAATTTGAAAATATGGCCTACGGGCTTATAGAACTGATGGCATAATCTTCTTTCCTACAAAATAAACACAACTAGATAAAACAATTAGTTAAAACGAAGAAAGACCTAAATGAATATGCGAATGATCAGTGAATTTAAGAGTAAAATTTGGGGTATGACAATCAGCATTATCAAACCACGGACTTGAGCAGTTGGTTCCTTAGAGCATGCTCAAAAGATACTTTCCTTCAGAGTACCCACACAATATACCTTTCATAAGATCCTTGATCATGTGGGAATAACAGAACTAGAGCTTCCAGTACACACGCCCTCTTACCCCAGACAAAACTCTAGACCACTCGTATCAAACATCTTAGATGAAACTCCAAAAAGATATGAAAACACCAAGCAATCATCAACTCCCTTGAGCTATTAGCAATTTCATGATACTAAGAGGATGAGGTAGGCTTAGGAAACAACCATATAGTTGAAGAGTATCCACTCCTATGGAGACCAACACATACAAGAAGATAATAGTAAGAATATTTTGATGTTCAGTCTAATGTCAGAACATTTGATTTACATCAATGACTTGACTAGCCAACTGATGAAACCACACATGCCTGAAACAGTCTTGAAGATCTAACCCTTAGACTTCATAACATTATCCCACCTTAAGTGGCTTTTCCACCATAACAGAACATGAGTTTCATGTTCTCATAGACTTGATCATGAAATTAAGTTTGAGTAAACAACCTTCATCCTGAACATAGGAAAGAAAATAAATAACCAGTCCTTTGCAAGATGAATAAACACCATGATGACAGTCTACTACAAGCACAATTCTCCAAGGAAATGACCCACACACGACCAGAGTCCCCGGGAGAAAATGTAGTTACGGCTATTCAACAAGATCACTCATATCCAGTTTGAAATACCAGAAAGAGTCTTCAAGATGTCAGAGTGAATGTCCCAGACATGTTTCCTTAACATCCATGTGCATGGAAACTTGTTGAGATGTCTCGACAATGTTTCATCATAAAGTATGCCACAAGATCCTTCAATGGAGTACATGAAGTCTAGCTCCAAATTAGAAATAAACTGATCTAAAGAAAACTCACCAAAGCAAATGATGTCTTGATCTTCATCTTCACCAGCATACATATACAACACAAAACTCTTGGGTATAGGCTTCCTAAATAACATACCTGAAGACTTTTCAAAACCAATTTGAAGAAGATTCCCAACACAAATTTTTTTATCCTCTAGAACATATGCTACATCTTTCCTTTGTCCAAAAAGATCACTCTTTAGAACAACAAGATTATGCACACACTCTTCAGAAGTGATGTTTCAACATCTGATTGAACATCAGGTTTTTTCCCATGAACAAGACATTGGATCTTGAGTTCTTGCATTGTCTGAAGTTGCACCTTCAATTGTGAGATCATCTTTCTTGAACACCAAAAAAAGATAACCAATTAAATACTTGTTAAGGCAACAAATAACAAATTATTTTAAATCCAATTATGCATTCTTTAGATTTTCATTCCTTCTTGGTATGGCAATCTCGAGTCTTCCTTTAAGTATCCTTGAAGCATCCACTTGATCATTTACTTCTGATAAACACATTAAGAACTACCTTTATGAGTGGACTTGAGAGACAACTCAAGTATCTTAGGCAAATCATGACAGAGTGTTTATCAAATCCAATGGACACACATGTCCTCAACTCAACCTTTTTCCTTCAATTTCTCTTCATGTTACTTGATTGGAACTATCTCCCAAGCAAAACAAAAAGATCCTTCAAAGGACTCCAGGTCACAATGTTTTATCCTATCTATTACTCCCAACAAGAAGCAACATGGACGAAGATACAAACTGATACCATATTCAACGTGCACCAGGTAAGATGTCAAAACATCTTATAAGGCACCATATATGACAATAACATCATTATCAGCTGCAACAGTAGAATCTTCATAAAGAATCAATCAACCATCAGAAGATATCAGGTCAGATTCAGAAATTTATTCTCCTAGCTTCCAATCCCCTTGAACACAACAGTAATGGATGATCTGATCACACAATCTCATTCCTTATTCAACAGGCCAAAAAGTATCTTCCCTAGAACTCATCCAGATGCAGAACATGATGCATGCTCTGATACCAATTGAAATTCTGGAAAGCAGATCACAAATGTCCTAAAAGATGTCGAGACATCGATCTCTGCTAAAAACTGAATAAGGACAGAAACATTATGTTAACATCAAGAACACTTTGAACCTTCAAGGTCAAAACAGTGTCATGATAAATGTTTCAACATCTGTCAAAACATATACTTTAGAGTATAGATACAGACTGAACATAACATAACAGAATGATAATAACACATGATATGATGACCCAGTTTGGTGCAAATCACCTACATCTGGGGGCTACCAAGCCAGGAATGAATTCATTATTAGCAGTATTAATATAGACCTAAACTACCCCGTTTATAACTCCTCACTTAATCACTACCCAATACAATTCTATCTAGAAATCACCATCTAGATAAGAGAACCTCATCTCAAATCCTAAATTACCTCAGTGATATCTAACAATTACAATCTCCAACAATTGCATCAGACTTTTCAATTGAAAGACATTCCTTCCAATACAATGTTCAGTCAAGACTCTTAACTAACAAACATGCATAGATTTGCTTCAATGCTTCATCCAATAACAACACACACTTCATTACCTATAGGTTTCTGAATCTGTAAAACTATTTCTACCATAATATATCAGTCGATACAAAGGGTGACTTACAACACAAGAAAGTATGCGACTTTCAAAACCCTAAACCCTTATTTTTCTACTTTACAAAAGTCTTAATAAGAATTCTTATTCTACCCTAGGTCTTGGTCTTTCTTTTATAGCCTTCATTTTTCCATGGGCTTCGAAGTCTCTGTTTAATCTTCCCTTGACCCATGTTCTTGTTGCTCCTTAAATCTTGGACCAGATCTGCAACAAATCTTGGACTAGATCTGCAATAAATTTGTTGTACCATATCAGGATGTCGAGTCCATAATGTTAGGACATATCTTGACTGACATGTCTTTCTTTAGAACATTTCTTCTTGTTGGAACATATTGTGTAACATCATGTTTTACCAAAATTTTAGTCAAGTCTTTAGAGCCTTCATCTTAGATTATCTTGATCTTTTCAGAAGTTTGTTTCATGATCTCCGATCTAATCACCACGCTCTCGCCAGATTCATACCAGCACAAAGTTGTCCTACACCTCCTACCATACAACGACTCATATGGGGTCATCCCAATACTCGAATAGAAACTTTTATTTTAAGTGAACTCAATTAGTGGCAAGTAGTTATCCTAAGCACATTCTTGTTCTAGCACACAAATCCTCAACAAATCCTCCAAGAATTGGATAGTCCTCTCTGTTTGACCATCACTCTGTGGGTGATAAATGAAACTTAACTTTGGCTTAGTACCCAACGCCTCTTTCAAATATCAAAATCTCAACGTGAACCTCAGATCTCTATCCAACACAATGCTCAATAGAATACCATGTAGGCTAACACTCTTTTCAATGTACAACTCAACCAATTTCTGCAAAGGATAACTAATCTTAATCGGCATAAAATGAGTCGATTTAGTCAGTCTATCAATAATCACCCAAATATAATCACACTCATTCGTCGTCTTTGACAAACTTGTTACGAGATTCATGGAAATATTATCCCGCTTCCACTCTAGAATACTTAACGGTTGCATCAGAGCCAACGACTTCTGATTTTTAATCTTCGACTTCTGAAAAGTCAAACAAGAATGCACAAACTCATCTACTTCCTTCTTCATTCTTGGCCACCAAAACAATTTCTTCAAGTCTTGATACATTGTTGTGGCACCAAGATGAATACTCATCCCACTTTTGTGACCCTCCTTAAGAATACTCTTCTTAAGCATGAGTACATCTGGTACACAAACCTTGTCTCTACACCTAATCACACCGTTCTCTTCAATTCTTAAATCACCACATTTATCTTGATTGATTGACATAAGTCAGTCAACCAATAACACCTCGCTCTTTTGACTCTCTTTGATCTTTTCAAGAATGCCACTCGTCGGCTTCAACATACCCAACTTCACATTATCAGGAGGTTCTGGGTCAAAATCCTTTCCAGGATTTTCTTTGTAAGAATTTTTGTTGGCCTCGAAGGCCATTTCCTTATTACCCCTGGCTTCAAAAGCCAAATTTTTAATCTCAGCCTCCAAGGCCGCTTGTTCTTTCTTTTCGGCTATATAAGCCGAAATCTTTTGCAGTACTTCGAATTCAGTCATCGTCACTGAATTCGCTTCCCCAGCCAGCGGGTTCAATTCCTGAGGTACCAAAGTAGGGCAAATTTCTTGCCCCTACAATCTCCCTATCCCACCTGAAGCCATGGACAAGATGCAAATATAATGAGCAATAAGTGTCATCGTTTTGAGTGAAATCGAAACCCGCTGGAGTACATGGCGCTATATTCGCCAAGTGTTTGTTGAAGCTCCTTTGATCAAGGTGATTAATAGATGCTTTAAAATACTCGTGACCAACTTCAATATTCTCTACTATGCCATCAGGACGCCAAATAATTATCCTTTGATGCATCGAAGATGGGACGACTCTAATATCGTGGATCTATTCTCTTCCCAACAGCAAATTGTAATTTGCTTTGGTCTCGACGACCATGAAGACAGTTGGCCTTGTCATAGTTCTCACAATAAGGTCAACTTGGATTACCCCCATGGTAGTCCCCACTTTACCTTTATAGTTTGACAAGACCATATTGTGAGGCTTAGTATCAATGTCTGACTTCTCAATCCTCTCTAACATATAGTGTGGCATCAAATTTACAGTGGCTCCACAATCCACTAAGACTTTATTCACTGCCACATTCTCAACTTTTATTGTGATAAACAAAGGCTTTAAATGGCTTCGCATTGCCTCATCGAGCCTCTCGAATAAAACATTCTGCTCTTCGACACACCCATTATTCATGATGTAAAAACAGACTGGCTTGTGGGCAACCATTTCCATTTCAGTGTATGCGTCCAGGTTTTCGACTTCCGTAATCCTTTCGAATTCACGGGGCAGAAATGATATGACATTTACCAAGATGTTGAGTGATGCCTATGATCCCGAGTCAAAGCTATCATTAAGCATCTCATCTTCCTCGACTTCTCTGTCGGGTTTTTATTTTTTCTCGTCATTTTTATGGATGAATATTCTAGCAGTCGTCGGCACCTTGTCAGTAACCTTCAAGCCGTCCTTTATTTCTTTTGTTGAAGATAAGTTTGTGCTAGACTCCCCCTTATTCGTAGCCTCTCTCTGGGCCTTTCGCCTCCTTTTCTCTCTCCTCCACTGGGAGTGAGTCCTAGGGTTCTTTCCTTTGTAGTTCTCAGACACATAGGCCATTTTGTTGGCCTGTGGGAATTCTTTTTTGTAAGCTACAAAGGCGCCTTTTTCGACATCAAAGTGTTGCCACCTTTGTTGTCCTTGTTGTTTAGCCTTGACGGGCCTAGTCCAGGTCCCTTTCACAGCTTCAGTTGTAGGTTTAAAGGTAGAAGCCTTTACCCCAAGGCCTCTTGAATTGTTGTTGTCGACCCTGGAGAATCCTTTCTTGGTGTCGTTGCCCCTTATTGGGTCGAACCTTCTCTCCCCTTGGGAGGCCTTATTCTCATGGTTGCACTTAGCTCTCTCAATACTTTGTGCAGCTTTCCTGTCGAATACTACACTACACCTATGGCACAACATAATTTATGAACTTTTCATTTGACACCTATGAATAAAATCCAACAGGTTTTCATCCCCTTTTCGAGAAAGCCAACTTGTGGTGTTCCTCATCAACCTCCATTGGAGACTCTTGGGATATTTCCACCATATTCACCCCCATCTTGACATCCTCAGTGATGTCTAAACTTTGGAATTCCAATCGAAGGCCTTCAACAACCTTATCTATTCTTGTAAAACCCTTAGGGTTTCTTCTGTTACCAGCATCAATCTGGAGTCTTCCATAACTCCCATTTTGAGATCCTCAGTGATCTTCATATCGAGGCTCTCAGTAGCCTCACTTGCCAAGTTGTCCACCAACTCCTGGTTCAAATTATTAGTAACGTGAACCATTACAACACCATTGGTGAAATCCTCAGTGACTTCGACCATGTCAACTTCTTTCGGCTCTGTATAGTAAGCATCAACCGCTTTCACTATTTCGACATCTAGGTTCATCTGACCCTTTGCCCTCTCACCAAACTTCAGCCTTCCCTCCTGAATTACATTTTGCACCAGATCCCTGAAAAGAAAACACTGTGAGGTTTTATGACCCAAAAAATTATGGTACTTACAAAAGCCTATTTTCTTTCTTAGTTCTATAGGGGGCATATTAGCACCAGCAGGTACAATCATTTGCCCTAACAAATCAAAGGTTTCGTCACATTTTGTGACGTCGAAAGTGTATGTTTTCTTAGGAAACCTATCGTTATTTTCGACAGGGTATTTCGCATTCGAGGGCATTAGCATCCTATAAGAGTAAAGATGGCCTTTTTTTAGTTCAGCAAGATCAATTTCGTTCTCGTCAAAACCTAGGTAATCAGTATATGGTCTTTCGTCTTCTTCGTTAAAATTGACAAAGGCCACCCTTTTGTTTTTATTAGTTCTAGCTTTTTCTTCTTTTAATCCTTCTAACTGTCGAACTCTATCGGCTAATTGGGCCATATCCCTTAAATATTGGATATCCAACTTCTTTCGAATTGAATAGTCAAGGCCACCAGCGGCCATTTTGACCAACTAATGTTTTGGAACCTGTGTAACACACCTGGCTTTGAGAAGTCGAAACCGGTTCAAATATTTCTCGATAGACTCAGTAACTTTTCGTTTTATGCTAGCCAATTATTTTAAACTTATTTTCGTTTGTCCCATGTAAAACTGTTCATGGAATAGACGCTCTAACTGGGTCCAGTCATGGATCGAGTTGGGAGGTAACATGGTGAACCAAGTGAAAGCGTTTTTAGTCAAAAAACTAGGGACATATTTTACCCTAGAACTCTCATCATTAGCAACAACTCCTCGATTACGATGTAGATCTCGGTTGCATTCCTCTTCGATGTGATAATACAAGTGCCATCAATATTACAAAGAACCAGGTCATGCATTCAAGGACAAAGCATATAGATATCCGACATCACTTTCTTCGAGATCACGTACTTAATAGAGATGTAGATGTTACTTTCGTCGATACACACAATCAACTCGCTGACATCTTTACCAAACCATTGGCGAAAGAACCGTTCTTCAAAATTCGACGAGAACTTGGGATTCTCGATGAAGGTGATATCTGGTTTTTTCTCTGGTTTATGTATGCATATTGTATGTTTTCCAATGTTTGTGCATTCTATTTTAAGCATTTTTTCCAAAATTCGCGTGTGTTAATCGATTAACCTATAGGGTTAACCGATTAACACTGTTAATTTTTTAATTCTGACTTAATTTTTAATGTGTTAACCGATTAACCTATATGGTTAACCGATTAACACTGATACTTTTTATTTTTGAAATTAATTTTTTAATGTGTTAACCGATTAACCTATATGGTTAACCGATTAACACTGTTAAAAATGTTCAAAAAACAGAAACGAAAAATTAATTTAAAATTTGGAAAATTAAGTGTGGTAAATATGTTATTTATGTGTGGTAAATATTTTCTTAAACATCCAAATCTCTATCCAAAGAGGAAGCAGAAGACGAGGATATGTCCGATAAAGATGTTTAGAAAATATTTGTTTCTGTTGCTTTTTATTACTTTTCTTTCCGGATATTATTTAAGTTGTTTAAGTTGTTAATTTCTTGTGTAACCGTACAATATTTGCTGCATTTTCTATGTGCTGCATTTTTATTTCGATCTATTATGCTGTGCTTGATTATATGATGTCTTGTATGCCGATATTGCTTGTTTTTTTGGTTTTGAAAGCTTCTTCCTTTTTCCTAATGACAAAGGGGGAGAAGAGCTTGGCTGTCTAATATCTCTCTGTGCAGAATTTTTGCCTCTGTTTAGATAGGGGGAGTTGCTGAACATAGGGGGAGAAGCAAGCCAAGATTGGAACCAAACATCGTCAAGGATATCGCATATACACAGTTGTTTGTCATCATCAAAAAGGGGGAGAATGTAGAAGCACACTTCAATCTCAAGGTTTTGATGATGTCAACAAAGACCTAAGCTCATTCCATGATTGCAAAAAGTCAAAGCTTTCAAAACTGATTAAGATCAAGACTATGGAATGTTGTCAAGCAAATCAAACATCATGTGCAAATAATTCTACAACTTTCAAGATTTGGACTCAAAGCTTCGGTATATCAATATTCACTCCTTTAACTGATATACAAGTGTTCAAATAATTTATCATATCAACATTTTGCATATGCATGATTTTAAAATCATTTGAATTGGTATAACACTTTTTAACTCAAGTATTTTTCTGAGTTTTAACAGTGTTAACCGATTAACCATATGTGTTAATCGGTTAACAGCCTCAAATTTTGAATTCTCAGGGCTAACGTTCAAGTGTTAACCGATTAACCTATATGGTTAACCGATTAACACTGAACGAATTTTGAAAAATTGTTTCTTTTTAAATTCAAATCTTGTTTGAATGTTATACCTTTTCATTATTTGATTCATACTCAATTGTACCTTTTTGAAATGGTGTTTTGACTCATATAAATTCTGAAAATTTTAAATTGAAAAACACCTCCAATAATTTTCAAAATAATCATTAAATCAAATTCACTACTTTTCAAATATTTTCAAATATTTTCAAAAAGTGTTCATACTGTTCATACCATTTCATATCCAGAATTTTTGAACCCTTGTATTGATATTGAAAAGTGAATTTTGATCAAAAGGAGAAGATCAATCTTTGTATTGATATTATTATTGTATCACTCTCAAATTACCAAATTACAAGAATTACTTCTTTGTGATTGTGATCCAGGATTGTTGGACACAAGGGTTAGTGCTTGCAAGAGGATTGTTCTTGCATACTAAGTTGTTGAAATAGTTGTTAGATAGTAGGCCTCACCGGTTGATGGTGTGATAGGTTGTACATTCTAAAACTATAGTGAAAACTCTCTTTCATGTGGAAAGGGGAGTGAAGTACCTTCAGATTGTGAAGGGAACCACTATAAATCTCTGTGTCCATTTTCATTATGCTTTTACTGCTTTCATCATCAAGATCATAACCAAGTAAAATTCAAGAATATCGAAAAACTGGAAAAAGTTTATAAAGCCTAATTCACCCCCCTCTTAGGCATACTCTGAACTTACAATTGGCATCAGAGCAGGTTAAGGTAATCTGTTCCTAAAGATTCAGTATGGCTTCCGCTAGCACCAACCCGGTTTTCAAAGACGGTGGAAGTAGTAACAAACCACCATTGTTCTCTAGAGAATATTTCGATTTTTGGAAAATCAGAATGAAGGCACATCTTGAAGCCCAAGGAGAAGGTATATGGGAAGCAATCGAAGAAGGACCACACAATCCAATAAATGTGGTCAATGGCGTTGGAACCGCAAAGTTGAAAAGCACGTATGATGAAGACGATAAGAAAAAGATTCTTAATGAAAAGAAAGTAATCAACATACTCCAAAGCGCTCTTAGTATGGACGAGTTCTTCTGTGTATCACAATGTAGATCGACAAAAGAGATTTGAGACACCTTGGTGGAAACGCATGAAGGAACCGCAAAAGTAAAAAGATCAAGACTCAACACGTTAAGTCAAGAATATAAGATGTTCCGTATGCAGCCCGGTGAATCTATTGTTGCCTTACAAAAAAGATTTGTTTATCTAACAAATCACTTGATTGCTCTCAAGAAGACCTTCACCAATGATTATCTGAACCTGAAAGTCCTAAGATCCTTAACAAGAGAATGGCAACCAAAAGTGACCTCTATTTAGGAAAAGAATAGTCTCTCAACGATGACATCCACATCCTTATTTGTCAAACTTCAAGAGCATAAATTGGAACTTGGAAGACTCGAGAAGCACGAAAGTCAAGAAAAGATGTCCAAAGGAATTGCCTTGAAGATTGACACAAAGGATGACAAAGACGATGAGACTTCCGAAGATGAAAATTTCATGCTTCTTGTAAAGAAGCTTGGTAAGTTTTTTAATAATAATAATAAAAATTCCTCTTTTCCTAAAAAGAATAGACATTTCAGGAAAAAAGATGCATCCACATCGAATCAAGAAGTCACATGTTACGAATGTGGGAAGCAAGGTCACATAAAGCCGGATTGCCCGAAACTTCCAAAGAAAGGAGGATTCAAAGGCAAGAAGGATTTCAAAAATAAAAAGGCTTATGTTGCATGGGACGATAACGAGATAAGTTCATCATCAGAATCAGAAAGCGATGAATGTGCAAATATGGCTCTTATGGCGTCACATCATTCCGATGAAGAAATTGATGAGGTTAATAACGATTTTTCTATTTATGATAATGATGCACAAGAAGTCATATATGAACTTCTAAAAGAATGCAAGATTTTGTATAAAAGCATCTCATCCCAAAAGAAAAGAATTTCATTTTTAGAAGAACAAAATACTGCTTTTATAAAAAATATTAAAAATGAAAAACAAAAATTGGTGGATGAAAAACAAAGTCTTGTATGCAAAAATTGTGAATCCTTATCTTTTCAAATTGTTCAACTTAAAAGAGTTTTAGAAAGATACGAAAAAGGTCAAATTGGCTTGGAGGAAATTCTTAGGCACCAAAGATATCCTAATGATAAAAGTGGATTAGGATATTCTAAGTTTTCCAAACCAAGCACAAATGAAACCATTTTTGTGAAAGCAAGTGAACAAGTTGTTAAAGAAAAGGCAAACAATTCTAAAACTATGCATCAAAGTCATAAAAAGAAAAGAATTGTGAAGAAGAAGAATTATGTTCCTAGATATAGAAGTCATTTTCAACCTACTTGTTTTTATTGTGGAATCAAAGGCCATACACCTAATGCTTGCTATGTGCGCAACATTGGTGTTGCTAAAGGGAATTATGTGTGGGTTGAAAAGGGTACTAACTATCAAGGACCCAAAGCAATTTGGGTACCTAACAATACTTGATTTTGTGTTGCAGGTATGCTTGAAAACAACTTCTAATCAATGATATCTTAATAGCGGTTGTTCTAAGCATATGACGGGAGATATAAACAAATTTTCAAGTCTATCATTAAAGGCCAAAGGATACGTTACTTACGGTGATGATAATAAAGGAAAAATTCTTGGAGTTGGAACCGTTGGTGCACCTCCATGTACAATCATCGAAGACGTTCTTTATGTGGAAGGCCTTAAACACAACCTACTTAACATAAGTCAATTGTGTGACAAAGGGTTCCGAATCAACTTACAAAGGATGAATGTTTGATAGAACATGAAGTCACCCATGACATCTTGTTAAAAGGTAAAAGATTTAATAATATTTTTATGATCTCTTTTGATGACTCTTCCTTGAAGGTAAAATGTCTAATGGCGAACAACAACGAGGCGTGACTTTGACATAAAAGATTTTCTCACATTCACATGGAGCATTTAAACAAGTTGATAAAGCATGATCTAGTTGTTGGTCTTCCGAAGATAAAATTCATCAAGGATAAGTTATGCGATGCATGTCAAAAGGGGAAACAGACCAAGACAACTTTCAAATCCAAGAAAGTGGTTTCTACATCAAGACCACTTCAATTGTTGCACATGGATCTTTTTGGTCCATCGAGAATGAAAAGCTTCGGAGGTAGCCTTTATGCTTTAGTTATTGTTGATGATTTCTCTCGATACACATGGACATTGTTTTTAGTGCAGAAAAATGATGCTTTCAAAGCATTCAAGAAGTATGCAAAGCAAATTCAAAACGAGAAGTCACTCACCATAGCCTCCATAAGAAGCGACCATGGTAGAGAATTCCAAAATTCAGATTTTGAAGATTTTTGCGAAAAGCATGGAATTTCTCACAACTTTTCCGCATCAAGGACTCCTCAACAAAACGGTGTCGTAGAACGGAAGAATATGTCACTGGTGGAGCTTGCTAGAATAATGCTTAGCGACTCGAATCTTCCTAAATATTTCTGGGCAGAGGCGGTTAGCACGACATGTTTCATAAGCAACCGTGTCAATATTCGACCAATTCTCAAAAAGACTCCGTATGAGCTGTTCAAGGGTAGGAAACCAAACATAGCATGTTTCCATATATTCGGATGCAAATGTTTTATTCTCAACAACAATAAGGACAATCTCGGTAAGTTTGATGAGAAGTCCGATGAAGAGGATAATATTATTGTGGATGATGATGATGATATAGTAGGTTCTTCACAACAACAAGAAGAGACTTCAAAGGATCAAGCAATACCACAAGAAGATGTCACTCAAATCATTGAAGAACATCAAGATCTTCCGAAGGAATGGAGAATGCATAGAGATCACCTGATAGATAAAGTTATTGGTGATATTAGCCAAGGCGTTGCAACTCGACTAAATCTTAAGGATGCTTGTCTCAACATGGCTTTTGTGTCTCAAATTGAACCAACCAAGATTGATGAAGCCTTAAGCGACGACCAATGGATTATAGCGATGCAAGAAGAACTCAACCAATTCGAAAGGAATCAAGTTTGGAGTCTTGTACCAAGACCGGACCATAAGCACATCATAGGAACAAGATGGGTGTTCAAGAACAAACTTGACGAAAATGGGATCATAGTTCGTAACAAAGCAAGATTGGTCGCACAAGGTTACAACCAGGAGGAAGTGTTGCACCCCAAAATTTGGCCAACATTTATTCATTCATTGAGTGTTTGTAAGTTGATATATTCATCAGAAAGTTCAGGAGATCCTCAGAGGATTGGGTTGAAACCAGGGTTGTGTGCTTCACAGTTTGAAAGTTGTGGGTGCCCCTCAGATGATTCTGAGACTTTGAGAATGAACTTGATGTCTTGAGAAAGCTTATGAGATGCCTTGATAGCCTTCATGAAGCCCAGAGAAGTCATTATGCAAGAATCCAGAAGATTCAACCATGAATGGTAGAATTAGGGTTTTGATTGGGTCAACCCTAGACCAGCTGAAGATTTGGGGAAGGTTGAGACCTAATCCAAGGGCCATGAGATCATGTAATGATGTATAGAGATTATATAAAGATGATTCCTAGACCAACTCATCATGATTGAGGAGTTTGAGAAGTTTTGAGTTAGGGTTTCTGAGGATTGTCAGTGGAAAAACCCTAATTTGATCCCTATCTTCCAGGCAGTTTTAGCACTAGATGTGTTTGATATCTCATTTTCCCCACAACATGAATGTTGTAGAGCTTGTTCTAAGCTTTAATTTGAGTGGTGGAAGTCCTTGATAGGAGTTACAGAGCTCAAGTTATGACTTTGACAAATTACAGGTCAGCAGAGGTATGTGAATCTGGGTCCTTGAAAGTCACCCAACTTGCAGACAACTTTTGCCCTAGTAGGAGGACTCCTATGGTTTCTTGGTCAACATGAATGTTGAAGAGGATCTTCTTAGCTTTAATTTGAGTGGTAGAAGTCCTTGATTGGATTTGTGGAACTCAACTTATGGTTTGAACAAGGCAGGGGTATTTTGGTCATTTGTCAGTTATAGGTCATTTTAACCAATGCCTAAAACTCCTATTTCCAAGCCTCAAATGGAAAAACTCAAAACATGAAAGTTGCTCAAAATGTGATTTTAAGTCTAGAAAGAAGGTCACAAATTGTTGAAAAAGCTCATAGCATGAAATTCCATGATTGGTCAAAATGAACTAAAAATGACTTATAACTTTGAAAAGTTGAAATGGAAAAGTGTTTTGGAAGATCCACAAATCCAAAATAGGTCATCCAATATATCATTTTGATTGGAAAAAACATTTTGAGAAGATTGGTTTAAATAGAATTTTCATTTGAGGCTTAAAAAATGGACTTCCTTTGGAAATTTCTTACTTGCATAAGAAGGCAATGTTGAAAAACCCTACATAAGCAACAAATGCACTTGTTTTTCACCCATCCTCATTCAATAACTCACATAAGGACATTTTGAGACCAAATTACCATGCATGAAGCAAGGGATATGAGACTTTCAACTTCTCATTCAAGGAGACTTTCATGAAGTTTCCACACTTTTCTAGATGAATCTAGAAACATCCAATGATTAATATTTAAAGAGGGCATCAAAGAGTGATGAAAGGTTGGTAAAACTTGAGCCAAGTCAGAGGAGAGAGAAGGAGAGATAGCCATTAAAGCTCTTGCTTCAAGTTGAAGTAACTCAAGAATTCTTCCATTACAAGTCTTCTTCTTCAAGAATTGTGCAAACAGAAGGCTATCCATCATCAAAGGATCATCCTGAAGGATTTACAAGCCTTGGTTCGAGCCATAGCATCACTCACCATAGCTTCTTGACAGGTTGGTGAACTCATCTCTTTCTCTTTATTTATGATTAGATAGAGCATATTATAGGTGTAGAATGATTGTGTTAGGGTAGATGGCTTAACCCTAGAAGTTATAGCTCATTCCATGAGGTTCCATGGCAGGGGCATAAAACTTTGATTTTCAAGAACTATTAGTTTAGGGCATTTCAATCATCAAGAAGTAGTGTATAATGACCAGGGTAGCCTGTAGAGTATCTGTAAATCATTAGGTTGAAGTTTGGTGAAGGTTGGTATCAGTCGAGCATGGTGGTACCAAGATGTGTAGGCATTCTGTTTGGATTATTCAAGAAGAGTTAGAAGGATCTGATCGTACCATTGTAATCTAGGCATTTCGTAGAGGATTTGTTGTGTTGGAGTCGTGTGGAACCAGGGCGTGTGGAGAGAGCTAGAAGAGCTCGAATGTGCGTGCATGGAGGCAAGGGGTTCTGCAAACCCTAGTTTGGTTGGAGAAGACGAAGGAGAATCCGTTGGATCATTCCCAGAGTTTGACGTTTTATCCCAATCCAACGGCTGTGGTTGCACCTGAGAAAGAGAGGGAAAGTTTGAATGTATGAAACGCGGTCGTTTCATTAAAGACCGGTTCTGGGCTTGCAATGCTATTCGCCCCCCCCTTTTTGTTTGGCCCAGTTAATTGAACTAGTTTGGTTCGCTTTTCAGACCCCCCCTCCCTTTAATTCAATTAAATTGTTTTATTTTTCTTCTTTTATTTTTCTGTCTTGTTAAATTCATTAAAAATAGATAGAAAATGCTTTTTAATTTCTTCTTTTTTTCATGATTAGATTAAAATGAATAGAAAATTATAAAAATAAAATTGAGATTTTATTTTTAGGTTTAATATTTTTAGTAGATTTTCCAATTAAATAGCTTTTTAATTGTTTCATTTTGATATTTGATTTTGTAGGAATTGTTTTAGTACTTTCCATTAATCTTTTTTACCCATTCTTTTTGGTGCAATTAGATGATGAGTCATAGTTCCCCATAGGATTTTTTCTAGATTTTTTAGAATTAATTTTGATTAGTTTAATCAGGGTTGATTTAGGGTGTCCTAATTAGGGTTTAGATTATGTTTAGGTGATGAATCATTTTCTTTGATTGAGTTTTATCTTGATTTTTAGGTAGAAACCTTTGTAGATGTTATGAGTAGGTGTTGAGGACCCTTATGAATATTTGTTAGATTTTTCCCCATTAGTTTAATATTTTTAGGTATTATCTGAAGATTGCCTGATGATTTGGTTTGTTCAGTGGGTTATCTGTTCATCTGTGGGGATCTTTCTGAGGAATTTGCTGAAGGGCTTGTGTTGCCTTGAGGATATTGATGGAGAGCATCATGAAGGGAAGCTTGTAGATCAAGATGCAGAGACCCAGAGCTTGTCTCATCTCCTGTCTGTGAGGTTTGAGAGCCTGAAGTTTGAAGGAAGTTCATGGTACCTTCCTGAGGAAGGCACTATGAATAACTTTCATCCTTCCTTCTCACCTCTTTCTTAAGTATCCAATGATGTTGGAGCCAACTTGTGAGTTTAATTTCTCCTGAGGAGGAATGTAAACTGATCACATGTTGTTGAGCCACATGGGATACAATTCCTAAGTGGAAGCCTCCTAGTACTTTCCAGAGGAAGGTCCTATGGGTCTATTCACTTAGGTCCCTTAGTTTATCTAGGATTTCTCAAGTATCCAATGATGTTGGAGCCAACTTGTGAGTTTAATTTCTCCTGAGGAGGAATGTAAACTGATCACATGTTGTTGAGCCACATGGGATACAATTCCTAAGTGGAAGCCTCCTAGTACCTTCCTGAGGAAGGTCCTATGGGTCTATTCACTTAGTTCCACTAGTTCAGATAGGATTTCCTAAATATCCAGTGATGTTGGAGCCCGCTTGTGAGTTTAATCTCTTCTGAGGAGGGATGTAAACTGATCACAGTGGTTGAGCCACGTAGGGTATGACTCCTGAGTATACACCTCCTAGTGCTTTCCTGAGGAAGACACTATGGGTCTGCTTACTTAGCTCCCTTTCTTTGATAAGCTTATTCTGAAGCTTGAAGATTGGGAATGATTTCTCTTGTTTAGGGTTCTGCTTGAGAGCTTTGCTTAGATTTGATTAGGATCCTGTGATTAGGGTTAGGGTTAGAGAATAGGTGATTCTTTCTCAGGTGTGTTTTGTTGGCCTGATGGCACTTCATTTCTTTTATCTGGTTATCTGCTTGATAGCATGTGGTTTATTTTCAGTATGAGAACTGTTATTTCATGACTGGCTTGAGGTTGAGACGAGCTTGTGGAGGTTGAAGCCCCACACACACACTTCCTCCCTCACTTGCATTGCATGCATTTTACTGTTAAAGCTGATGTTTTTGTCTGTATCATTGACATGATCCCTTAGGACTCTCATTTCCTTTGCTGAGGATTTGATGATAGACTTTTAGGTTGAAACCTATGCATGACAACATCTAGGAGTTCCCTGTTCAAACCTCAACCATAGGATGAATCCATGGCATGATAACAAATAGGACTTGATAGTCTCCCTCCTAGTTGAGTTTTCTCCTGTAGTTTCCCGAACTACGTTTGCTCTGATCTTTCATACCGGATGAAAGTACGTAGGCATAGGATGCGATATCCTAGCGAGCAACCTTCCCCATCTTCCCCCGTGGTTAGCCGAACTACGTTGACTCTGATTTCTCATTCTCTGATGAGAATACGTAGGCATAAAGCGCGACGCTTTGCCGAGTCATTTTTCTTTTCTTTTTCAGCCAGCCTTGATAGGTAGATAGATTATAACCAACCCGTCCAAGTAAACAAACAAGCGAGGATCCCGTCGAGTACGACGGACGTGAGGGGTGCTAATACCTTCCCCTTGCGTAACCGACTCCCGAACCCAGACAATGGTTGCGATGACCTTGTCTTACCCTTTTTCGTCAGGTTTTTCCGATCGTTTCCTTTCCCGCTCTGAGGGATAAATAACGAAAGGTGGCGACTCTTCTGTTTTGCCGGCACCTTATTTTCGCGCAAGCGACAGCTGGCGACTCTGCTGGGGAACCTTCATAGCATCTAGGGACTTTTCCCATCCCTTATGCTGGGACCGTTTCCCATCCCCTACGCGAGTCAATCCTATCGTTTGTGTGTTTGCTTGTTGGGTTGCGTTTATTTATCGCATCTTTACTTCCCGCATTTTATTTCCCGCATTTTATTTCCAGTTTGATATGATTATCTGTGCTGCTGTGGGAGAGGGATGTTACTGTGAGTGAAAAGCCGGACCTGGGCTTGAGTACACACCTAGATATAGTTGCGGAGAAGTAGTAGACGAACCTGTCTGCTGAGCAGACACAGTTCCCTACGAAAATCTGCGCTCAGACGAGATTCTTGCAGAGGTGCTCCTTTCCGGTCCTGAGGATCTGAGGGGAGTCCAGACGTGAGGATTGTCGACTCTGGGGACCGATCATTTGGAAGTCAGCTAAGAGAGGCCTCTTCATGACTTGACGATGCCACTCCTTCTGGGAATCGTATTGTCACTCATGAATGTCTGTGACGCTGACAACCGCATAGGATGCCGTACCTTTGTCCGTGGGTTAGGTCCATCATACCTGTGAGTGGGTTGGGATATTGCAGGAAACTTTGACCTCCAGACCACCTGGTTTTCTTGACAGTGAATCAGTTATGTTGGGTTCTCAGTTGCAGATATGTTCTTGATAGAGCAAGGGTTTGATCAGAGGATCTTATCATCAGGTGTTTGTTTGTTCTTGATAGAGCAGGCTTTGATCAGTGTATTATTATCAGAGGTTTGTTCTGGATGGAGCAGATTTTTGAGTGAGGTCTGAGGATCTCGTCAGCAGTTGTTATTTTGTTCTTGATAGGGCAGGTTTTGAGTGAGGTTTGAAGATCTCATCAGCAGTTGTGTATTTGTTCTTGAGAGGGCAGATTTGTGATTTGGGGTCTGAAGACTTCTCCAACAGATATTCCTTGATCTTGCATCCGGGGTCTTTATTATCAGGCCTTCGTTCTTGTCAGAGCAGAATTTTGATCTCGATCCTACCAGATGGTTATTCGCAACAGATCAGATCAGTGGTCTTACACCGGGGTTTCCTTCGCATCAGTGATTGTTGACACTACAGCAGTTACCCGGATATATTGTTGCATGACTGCATTTTGCATTAGCTTGCATATTCATGTTTGCATCCCATCAGCATGTGTCTGTGCTGCCGGCGTGTTTCGTACCCTGATCCTGGTGTCCCGAGCAATATGAGATATTTTCTTCCATGAATGGATCCAGTCTTATCACTGCATTGACACTATGTTGGCACGTTGACACCAGAATCAGGGGTGATCTCCTGAACGTACAGACACCCATAATTCATCTTGCATGGCAGAAGCCAGGACTTGTCTTCTAACCTTTGTGTTTGCAGGTTTGACTCAGAATCGAGCAGCTCAGACCAATGGAGCAGATACAAGCTGAACTAGGGAAAATCCAAAGCCAGCTGGGGCAGGTCATGAATGACATGCAGGCAGTGCGTCTGGACCAGCAAGTACTCAGAGAGGAGAATCAGCAGCTGCAGAATCAGCTGAGCTTTCTCATGGGAGTGGTGAGAAGTATGTTAGATAAGGAGAGTGGTCAAGCACCCAAGGAGGAGACCAGAGTGCTTCCTCCGTTACCGTCAGTGCCACCTGTGCTGAAGCCAAGTGGACCTCATGGACCCTCTACACAGCATGAAGCTCGAGGCCTGTCTCGTCGTCAGCCGCGCCGAGCATCTCAGAATAATCCTGAAGGGTATGGTCAAAAGAAGAAGCTACTTGATAGAGCTGTAGACCCACTACCTGTGAGTTATGCCCAGCTGCTGCCGCTGTTGGTTCAGAACCGTGTTCTCAAGCTTCGGACCTTAAATCCACCAGATGAGGGGTCATCAGACGTTGATCTAAGCGTGCGTTGTGATTTCCACTCAGGAGCGCCGGGGCACCATGTTGAAACATGTAAGGCTCTCCGGAATAAGATTCAGGACCTGATCGACTCAAGGGCGATTAGGCTTGTGTCGGGCGGCATAAGAGCATCGGGAAAGTTTATCCCCTACCCTGCAGGAGAGGTGGATGATTCCACTCCCTTGCCTGAAGCTGAGAAAAATCTCGAATACGTCCCACGACCTTTGGTGACTGAATCACCTCGCTCGCAGTTGCTGCCTGGATCAAGCTCAGGGACGCAAGCGTCTAAACAAGAGACCGTTGCCATTCAGAAACGACGACCTCTTGCTCCTGGGCGGAAAGAATGCCAGCCCCAGGATCACAAAAGACCTCGCAACCTCGTGGAACGAAGGAATGCGTCTCCCCATCCAGTGCCTGTGCCGTATAGCCAGATTCTGCCACTGTTGGTTCAGAATTCCTTGGTGGAACCGAAAGCTCTCAAGCCCGTGCTAGAGCCTTACACTCCGGGGTACGATCCTCATGCTCAGTGTGGCTACCATGGTGGATCTCTGGGGCATTCAACTGAAGATTGCAAGGCTTTCCAGGCGAAGGTGCAGCAATTGATCGACCAAGGGTGTATTTCCTTTCCAGAGGGAGTCTTAGTCGTACGTGACGACCTCTCAGCTGTTTGAGCTCGTAGATTCAGAGGGTTGCTTCCAGAAGCCAGTGATCCAGACAGGCAGACGTCCTCAGCATTGGCAGTCCTCGGACTTTTTACCATTTGCATTTGTAGTTTCTTTTCTGTTAGTTACTACTTGCTGTAAAACATTGTATGTTTCGAATGGTAATGATAATAAAGTGACTATGCATTTCTTCTGAATTAGTTATGTCGTTGTCACTCATTTACTGCATTGCACTGACACTTGCATTTTATTTACTCCACTTTATTACTATGATTAGCAATGAGCGGAGGGAGGATGATGAAACTGAATACGCATAGCCGATGATCGTATTGCTTTCAGATAAAACCTTGCCGATGACGTATAAGGCATTGTTTCAAGTCCCCTAAACACCGGAGAGATAAGGAAGAGAATCCCTTATTAACCACTTCGAGCCGAGAAGTAGGAGTTTCTTTCGGATTTTTTAACCCTCGCATCTTAACCCGGGGCAGGGTAGTTGTCAGTTAGCTTGATTGAGCGTTCAAGTCTTATAGAGGAGTGTTGTCCTTCGAGGACCAATCACATCATATCCCTCTCCAGAGGTCGTACCTCATCAACCACAACGGTTAAATCTCACCAATCAGGAGTGAGACAGTTACAATCCTTTCGGAGCAATCAAGACAACCAGTGTCACACGACTTGTTCCAAGAAAAAGAAAAATAATAAGAAAGCCCGCTAAGTAAAAAAGAAAAGCTAGAAAGCAAATACTTAGGCAAAAATCAGGGCATCCCGCTGGACTTCAAAAAGAAAAAATCGAAAAGAACTCAAAAGGAGTCAGTCCAGGCAAAAATTAGGGAATCAAAAGAACGAAAAAGAAAGGATATAAAAAAGGAAAAATCCTCGAACAAGGACGAAGTCGTGTAGACACAGACGCCGAAAACGAAAAGGAGTAACTGTCACTCCGAAACACCTTGCGAATTCTTTAACCAGTTGTTCCCAATGTTCAACATACCTCTCGAAGAGGCGAGCGCTCGACCCAAGTTAACTGAACTGTAGGATCGGAGATCATCACGTAGAAGGGGTGGGTACAAATCGTAATTTGAGCCAAATATCCTTTGTTTCGCGAACCGTGAACCCGACCACGATACAACCCTTAAAAGACCTAATTGAGGCAGGGTTTATTCTGAGAGCGCATTACGATAAGGTTGAGTAACCTGACTCCTTCATGATTTGCTAATCATATCCTTATTGCATTTTTCACTGATCGCATCAGCACTACGTTTGGACTCTTTGGTTCATTCGTCACTCACTAGCATGACACGTAAATGAGTGACAGTACAACGTTTTCGAAATTTGCATGAACACTGCATTAAAATTACTATTCGTGAACAAACAATTTTAGTTGCAGGTTAGTAGCTGATACGAAGGAACTTCAGCAAGGAATAGTCAATCAGGACTGAATCGCCAGAGGTCTGGATCAGAATGTTGTGCTTTGAAACCCTGTGAATCTGGGGCAATGACTTCCAGTGAGTTTGGAATCAGTTTGTCTGAGGACAAGTCCCGGAGCATCAGTTGATTATGGGGCCGTTTATGCGAGCAGCGGTTGATCGGAAGTGAATCTTCTCGAGACCCAATCAGGGGCAGTTATCCGGAATCCTTGCAATTTAAGGGCAGATCCCTCCAGTGTTCGATCAGAGCATGTTGAGTCGCTCATCGCTCGTTCAGGGGCAAACTACTTCAGAGATATTGAAGCCAACCATGCTGAAAGTTGATCAGTTGAGGATGAATCCTCCCGTTATGCGGATGCTGGGGCAAGCCCTCTGAAGATTGTCTTGTTACCAGTTGTTTTCGGCTCAGAATGATTTATTCCCAAAGGTCGGATTGGGGCAAGTTGAATTGCGCTGGGGCAAGTTGTTCAGATGAGTTTGTTCACCCTAGCAAGAATTGAGTATCGGGGAATCGTGTCATTACCCTGCCGAAACCTGAACCTTCTGAAGAAGCCTTGCGGTCTTTGGGTTGCTATCCTACAGCATAACCTGTTACTTGACTCCATGATTGGTAGCCTGTATTCCCTGTGTTGGCATTGTTGAATCAGGATTGTTTCTCCGCAGAGATGTACGGTTTGAGGTTGTTCCCCTGTACAGTGCGAGACTGCAGCAGATTAAGATGGCGTTTACCCCTCATCAGATTAGGGTCAAGATTACCCTCAGCAGACCAGGATTGATATCCCCGAAGCGGAGCGAGTCCTCCCTCTCCGGCAGAGTTCAGTAGTCTCTCCTCCGTAGAATCAGAACCAGATAGTGAGCATTGATATGTCTTCCCCAGGTAGAGGTGATTCTCTTCCCCAAACAGACGCATCCTGAAGGAATGTCACCTCATCGGCTGAATCAAGCACCGAAGAATGATGTCTCCCCCAGCATCGGGTCACAAGTGCAGAGTTCATAGAAGTGTTCGGGTACCGAAGCTCGTGTTTTCCCAGTAAAGTCGCCGAAGCAGGATTCCCCCCCGCACCGGGTCACAAGTGTAGGTTTCGCAGGAAGCTAGTCGTATACCGAAGTATGCAGTAACTGATGGTGCCAGACTGAAGTCTCCAGTGGAATTGAGATTCCTCACCAGAATCAGGCTCTCTCCTGAAGATGGACGATTCCTTCTTCCCCAGTAGAGTGTTGGGACAGCTGATGTTGTATTCCCCGGCAGAGTTGTACTCTCCCCGAAGTCAGGTGATCCTTTCCTCCCCAGCGGAATTGAAGTTCCCCATCAGAGTTGCCCTCTCCAGCGAAGTAGAATGATTTCTATCCCCGGCCGAGTCCGCAGAAAAGCAGAATCCTCGGAAGTTGATCAGGTCATGATCAATTTTCCTCAGCAGAGCGTAGAGCAGCTGATGTTGTATTCCCCCAGAGTCGTACTCTATCCAGCGAAGCAGAACGATTTCTCCTTCCTCAGCCAAGTTTGCAGATGTCCAAGAGATCCGAATCCTTGGAAGTTGATCAGATCATGATTGGTTTTTCCCCAGTGGAGTGTTGAGCAGCTGAAGTTGGCTCCCCACAGAGTGGTCATCCCCAGAAGAGTAGCCGAGACGGCCGCGCATTTCATTCTCGCGATTGATATCAGCAGATCCAAGTTCTCGTAGAGCTTCATCCCCTGCAACAGTCAGCTGAAGTTGTTTCCCTGCAGCAATTCGCGGAAGATCAATTCCCTAGACAGAGCCTAATTGATATTGGCGTGTTCACGTTCTCCTCAACAGGATGATTCCTCTACCTGAGTGGTCCTTTCTCCTTGACAGGAGGATTTCCCCCCTTCGGCATTTATTTGCTGATGGGATCGCATCATTGTGCATGATTGCATAGCATTGTGCATGATTGCATAGCATTGTGCATGACTGCATGGCATTTAACACTGCATAGCATCTGGCGTTGCAATAGCATTGTGCATGATTGCATGGCATTTAGCATAAATACATGTCATTCCCACCATGTGGGGGCATAACGCAAAAGCATATGCATCATAAGCATGACCTAGGTCATCATCATCCTTGTTGAACAGGTGTATCCCCAAAAGACCAGTTGCTCAGGACGATTCTTGAAGTTCTCCCCAGCAAGGTTATTTTCTTAGATGACTCTAAAAGACCCCGGTGTGATCCCCGTAGTCGCTCGCTCAAGATGATTTTTGAGATCCCCAGCGAAGTCTTCAGTTTGAGATGATTCTCGAACTCCTCAGCAGGGCCATTTGCTTAAGACGATTCTTAAGACCTCAGCGCAATTTCCCGAGTTGTTTGCCCAGGATGATTTCTGGAATCCCCAACAGAGTGGAGGTCTTTTCCCCAGCAGGTGGTTGGCATTTCCCCAGCAGCAGGCAGGTAGATTGATATCCCCAGTCGAGCACAATCATGATTGGCAGATGGAAGGTTCCCCCAAACAGATCCCGAAGGATTGTCCAGCAAGCTGAAGTTTGTTTATCCCGCGAGTTTGAGAACTTAATGACATGAGTGTCTTGTAGCCCGACGGCTATGTTCCCCAGAAGGGTCATTTCCCAAAAAAGTCGTTCAGGGCATCTATCGCTTTCCCCATGCAGAGTATAGCAGAGGATAGTGTGTTGACCAGCCTGATGTGCTGTGCTCTCCGGAGGAGTCCGTCATCCTCAAGTATAAGTCCAGATGAGATCGGCAGAAAATGCAGCTCCCTTGAAGGGTAGCTCTCCCTCAGTAAAGTTGGTAGGAATCATCTGAGTATGCTCTTTCGTTATTCCCCAGCAGTTGTTGAAGTCGTTTGGGTGAACTCTCTCGTCTTTCTGCAGCAAGGTCTACAAGGTCGTTGGGTGAACCCTTCTTCCTTTTTCCTCAGTGAGCCATCAGGATTATTTGGGTGAACCCTCATTCCTCTCTCCTCAACAGAGTTGTTAACGTGATGATTATGTCCGGTGACCCGACATGTTTGCTTTTAATTAGCAACGACTTGACAGGATGTCAAGCGAGTAGCAGCGTGATATGTCTGCTCCAGCAATGATGTCTAATCTGAAGATGGATTTCATAAGCGCCAGAAGGCGATATCAGAAGGTTCCTGTGAAGCCAGATTTCCGTGTGGATGAAGCAACGGGTGGCTGAAGACAAGGTTCCGGAGTTGTAGATACAACAGAGTGATTCGTGTGAGTCTGAAGACCACGTCAGTTGTCCTGAGGTGATGATTGATTGCGATCAAGTGAATGATACGTCTTCTGATTGAAGTCGAAGATGTTTCTCCAGCTGAAGCGGAGTTTTGCCTGTAGGCAAAGTGTTTGAATCCCCGTGGAGTCATGAATGGCTCAGGATACCATTTCTCTGACTGAAGTCACAGAACTCCCAAGCTGAAGCGAAGGTGCCTAAAGGCAAGGTTATCCTCCAAGGTCGTGAATGACCTAGGATTCATCTTTCGGACTGAAGGCCGAAGTATCCCTGACTGAAGTCTTGGATGCTCTATAGCAGAGGTGGAGTTGCCTGAAGGCAGATGCATGTATCCTTGAGGGCCAAGGATCACTTTCTTCAGACTGAAGTCGAAGGATACCTCCTGCAGAGTTGCCATCCTTGGAGGCCAAGGATGCTTATCTTCAGAAGTACTTGAAGATCTTTGCTAGCTGAAGCTGGAAGTGGCCAGGGGCCAGGGTTTCATCTATCTTCATAAGTACTTGAAGATCTTTTCTAGCTGAAGCTGGAAGTGGCCAGGGGCCAGGGTTTCATATATCTTTAATGTTGAAGTTCTACGACAGGCAGTGTGCAGCAGTATTCCGATGTTCGTCATGGTTCTGAGGGTGAACCCCAGATCAGAGTGTGCTCGGTTAAGTCTCTCCTTCCCAGCGGAGTAGCTTCAGGTATGTAAGTGTACTTTTTTTGTTCCATTCACCAGGGGTGAACCCCAGGTCAGATTATGTTTGTTTCAGGCAGCGAGGTTGGATGTTTGTTTGACGGCAATGTCAGATTCCTTAAATCCCCAGCAGAGATGATGTTGGTACGACGGCGATGTTGAGTGTCTCTCAGAATGATGTTTGTTTCCGGCGGCGATGTCAGATCAGTATCTCTCCAGCTAGTTGTTGAGCAGCTAGTGTTGCAGTGTTCGGAGATTTGTTCCCCGCAGAGTACCGTGTGCTTGTGCAGTTGGCAAATTTTCGGGTTTACCGGTATTCAACCGTCTCGTACCTTGATTGGTTGAGAGCCGTTCGCTTCTCACCCAGTCAGGTTCAAGCCGTTTGAATAGGGGCAGCTGTTGCACCCCAAAATTTGGCCAACATTTATTCATTCATTGAGTGTTTGTAAGTTGATATATTCATCAGAAAGTTCAGGAGATCCTCAGAGGATTGGGTTGAAACCAGGGTTGTGTGCTTCACAGTTTGAAAGTTGTGGGTGCCCCTCAGATGATTCTGAGACTTTGAGAATGAACTTGATGTCTTGAGAAAGCTTATGAGATGCCTTGATAGCCTTCATGAAGCCCAGAGAAGTCATTATGCAAGAATCCAGAAGATTCAACCATGAATGGTAGAATTAGGGTTTTGATTGGGTCAACCCTAGACCAGCTGAAGATTTGGGGAAGGTTGAGACCTAATCCAAGGGCCATGAGATCATGTAATGATGTATAGAGATTATATAAAGATGATTCCTAGACCAACTCATCATGATTGAGGAGTTTGAGAAGTTTTGAGTTAGGGTTTCTGAGGATTGTCAGTGGAAAAACCCTAATTTGATCCCTATCTTCCAGGCAGTTTTAGCACTAGATGTGTTTGATATCTCATTTTCCCCACAACATGAATGTTGTAGAGCTTGTTCTAAGCTTTAATTTGAGTGGTGGAAGTCCTTGATAGGAGTTACAGAGCTCAAGTTATGACTTTGACAAATTACAGGTCAGCAGAGGTATGTGAATCTGGGTCCTTGAAAGTCACCCAGCTTGCAGACAACTTTTGCCCTAGTAGGAGGACTCCTATGGTTTCTTGGTCAACATGAATGTTGAAGAGGATCTTCTTAGCTTTAATTTGAGTGGTAGAAGTCCTTGATTGGATTTGTGGAACTCAACTTATGGTTTGAACAAGGCAAGGGTATTTTGGTCATTTGTCAGTTATAGGTCATTTTAGCCAATGCCTAAAACTCCTATTTCCAAGCCTCAAATGGAAAAACTTAAAACATGAAAGTTGCTCAAAATGTGATTTTAAATCTAGAAAGAAGGTCACAAATTGTTGAAAAAGCTCATAGCATGAAATTCCATGATTGGTCAAAATGAACTAAAAATGACTTATAACTTTGAAAAGTTGAAATGGAAAAGTGTTTTGGAAGATCCACAAATCCAAAATAGGTCATCCAATATATCATTTTGATTGGAAAAAACATTTTGAGAAGATTGGTTTAAATAGAATTTTCATTTGAGGCTTAAAAAATGGACTTCCTTTGGAAATTTCTTACTTGCATAAGAAGGCAATGTTGAAAAACCCTACATAAGCAACAAATGCACTTGTTTTTCACCCATCCTCATTCAATAACTCACATAAGGACATTTTGAGACCAAATTACCATGCATGAAGCAAGGGATATGAGACTTTCAACTTCTCATTCAAGGAGACTTTCATGAAGTTTCCACACTTTTCTAGATGAATCTAGAAACATCCAATGATTAATATTTAAAGAGGGCATCAAAGAGTGATGAAAGGTTGGTAAAACTTGAGCCAAGTCAGAGGAGAGAGAAGGAGAGATAGCCATTAAAGCTCTTGCTTCAAGTTGAAGCAACTCAAGAATTCTTCCATTACAAGTCTTCTTCTTCAAGAATTGTGCAAACAGAAGGCTATCCATCATCAAAGGATCATCCTGAAGGATTTACAAGCCTTGGTTCGAGCCATAGCATCACTCACCATAGCTTCTTGACAGGTTGGTGAACTCATCTCTTTCTCTTTATTTATGATTAGATAGAGCATATTATAGGTGTAGAATGATTGTGTTAGGGTAGATGGCTTAACCCTAGAAGTTATAGCTCATTCCATGAGGTTCCATGGCAGGGGCATAAAACTTTGATTTTCAAGAACTATTAGTTTAGGGCATTTCAATCATCAAGAAGTAGTGTATAATGACCAGGGTAGCCTGTAGAGTATCTGTAAATCATTAGGTTGAAGTTTGGTGAAGGTTGGTATCAGTCGAGCATGGTGGTACCAAGATGTGTAGGCATTCTGTTTGGATTATTCAAGAAGAGTTAGAAGGATCTGATCGTACCATTGTAATCTAGGCATTTCGTAGAGGATTTGTTGTGTTGGAGTCGTGTGGAACCAGGGCGTGTGGAGAGAGCTAGAAGAGCTCGAATGTGCGTGCATGGAGGCAAGGGGTTCTGCAAACCCTAGTTTGGTTGGAGAAGACGAAGGAGAATCCGTTGGATCATTCCCAGAGTTTGACGTTTTATCCCAATCCAACGGCTGTGGTTGCACCTGAGAAAGAGAGGGAAAGTTTGAATGTATGAAACGCGGTCGTTTCATTAAAGACCGGTTCTGGGCTTGCAATGCTATTCGCCCCCCCCTTTTTGTTTGGCCCAGTTAATTGAACTAGTTTGGTTCGCTTTTCAGACCCCCCCTCCCTTTAATTCAATTAAATTGTTTTATTTTTCTTCTTTTATTTTTCTGTCTTGTTAAATTCATTAAAAATAGATAGAAAATGCTTTTTAATTTCTTCTTTTTTTCATGATTAGATTAAAATGAATAGAAAATTATAAAAATAAAATTGAGATTTTATTTTTAGGTTTAATATTTTTAGTAGATTTTCCAATTAAATAGCTTTTTAATTGTTTCATTTTGATATTTGATTTTGTAGGAATTGTTTTAGTACTTTCCATTAATCTTTTTTACCCATTCTTTTTGGTGCAATTAGATGATGAGTCATAGTTCCCCATAGGATTTTTTCTAGATTTTTTAGAATTAATTTTGATTAGTTTAATCAGGGTTGATTTAGGGTGTCCTAATTAGGGTTTAGATTGTGTTTAGGTGATGAATCATTTTCTTTGATTGAGTTTTATCTTGATTTTTAGGTAGAAACCTTTGTAGATGTTATGAGTAGGTGTTGAGGACCCTTATGAATATTTGTTAGATTTTTCCCCATTAGTTTAATATTTTTAGGTATTATCTGAAGATTGCCTGATGATTTGGTTTGTTCAGTGGGTTATCTGTTCATCTGTGGGGATCTTTCTGAGGAATTTGCTGAAGGGCTTGTGTTGCCTTGAGGATATTGATGGAGAGCATCATGAAGGGAAGCTTGTAGATCAAGATGCAGAGACCCAGAGCTTGTCTCATCTCCTGTCTGTGAGGTTTGAGAGCCTGAAGTTTGAAGGAAGTTCATGGTACCTTCCTGAGGAAGGCACTATGAATAACTTTCATCCTTCCTTCTCACCTCTTTCTTAAGTATCCAATGATGTTGGAGCCAACTTGTGAGTTTAATTTCTCCTGAGGAGGAATGTAAACTGATCACATGTTGTTGAGCCACATGGGATACAATTCCTAAGTGGAAGCCTCCTAGTACTTTCCAGAGGAAGGTCCTATGGGTCTATTCACTTAGGTCCCTTAGTTTATCTAGGATTTCTCAAGTATCCAATGATGTTGGAGCCAACTTGTGAGTTTAATTTCTCCTGAGGAGGAATGTAAACTGATCACATGTTGTTGAGCCACATGGGATACAATTCCTAAGTGGAAGCCTCCTAGTACCTTCCTGAGGAAGGTCCTATGGGTCTATTCACTTAGTTCCACTAGTTCAGATAGGATTTCCTAAATATCCAGTGATGTTGGAGCCCGCTTGTGAGTTTAATCTCTTCTGAGGAGGGATGTAAACTGATCACAGTGGTTGAGCCACGTAGGGTATGACTCCTGAGTATACACCTCCTAGTGCTTTCCTGAGGAAGACACTATGGGTCTGCTTACTTAGCTCCCTTTCTTTGATAAGCTTATTCTGAAGCTTGAAGATTGGGAATGATTTCTCTTGTTTAGGGTTCTGCTTGAGAGCTTTGCTTAGATTTGATTAGGATCCTGTGATTAGGGTTAGGGTTAGAGAATAGGTGATTCTTTCTCAGGTGTGTTTTGTTGGCCTGATGGCACTTCATTTCTTTTATCTGGTTATCTGCTTGATAGCATGTGGTTTATTTTCAGTATGAGAACTGTTATTTCATGACTGGCTTGAGGTTGAGACGAGCTTGTGGAGGTTGAAGCCCCACACACACACTTCCTCCCTCACTTGCATTGCATGCATTTTACTGTTAAAGCTGATGTTTTTGTCTGTATCATTGACATGATCCCTTAGGACTCTCATTTCCTTTGCTGAGGATTTGATGATAGACTTTTAGGTTGAAACCTATGCATGACAACATCTAGGAGTTCCCTGTTCAAACCTCAACCATAGGATGAATCCATGGCATGATAACAAATAGGACTTGATAGTCTCCCTCCTAGTTGAGTTTTCTCCTGTAGTTTCCCGAACTACGTTTGCTCTGATCTTTCATACCGGATGAAAGTACGTAGGCATAGGATGCGATATCCTAGCGAGCAACCTTCCCCATCTTCCCCCGTGGTTAGCCGAACTACGTTGACTCTGATTTCTCATTCTCTGATGAGAATACGTAGGCATAAAGCGCGACGCTTTGCCGAGTCATTTTTCTTTTCTTTTTCAGCCAGCCTTGATAGGTAGATAGATTATAACCAACCCGTCCAAGTAAACAAACAAGCGAGGATCCCATCGAGTACGACGGACGTGAGGGGTGCTAATACCTTCCCCTTGCGTAACCGACTCCCGAACCCAGACAATGGTTGCGATGACCTTGTCTTACCCTTTTTCGTCAGGTTTTTCCGATCGTTTCCTTTCCCGCTCTGAGGGATAAATAACGAAAGGTGGCGACTCTTCTGTTTTGCCGGCACCTTATTTTCGCGCAAGCGACAGGAAGGAATTGATTTTGATGAAAAGTTCGCTCCGGTAGCACGGTTAGAAGCAATTAGATTATTACTTGCTTATGCTTGTTCTATGAAATTTCAGTTGTTCCAGATGGATGTCAAAAGCGCTTTCCTGAATGGATATATCAATGAAGAAGTCTACGTCAAACAACCTCCGGGTTTTGAAGACTTCAAGAATCCCTCACATGTTTACAAACTGAAAAAGGCACTCTACAGAATGAAACAAGCACCAAGAGCATGGTATGACCGCCTTAACAATTTCTTATGTGAAAAGGGATTTACAAAAGGAAAGGTTGACAAGACGCTGTTCATAAAGAAGATAAAGGGTAACACCTTATTGGTTCAAGTCTATGTCGACGACATTATCTTCGGATCAACAAACGAAGAGCTTTGCGAAGAATTCGAGATGTCCATGATGGGAAAATTGAACTATTTTCTTGGACTACAAATCAAGCAAACAAAGGATGGCATCTTCCTCAACTAATCCAAGTATTGCAAGGAATTGTTGAAGAAATTCGATATGGATAGTTGCAAGGTGATGTCCACTCCTATGGGATCCGGAACGTACGTTGATCAAGATGAATCCGGTACTCCAATTGATATTACAAAATATTGAGGTATGATCGGTTCATTATCATATTTGACGGCAAGCCGTCCTAAAATTATGTTTAGCATTTGTTTATGTGCACGCTTTCAAGCAAGTCCGAAGGAATCACATCTCACCGCCGTGAAGAGAATCACAAAGTATCTCAAAGGGACAACGAATGTCGGATTATGGTATCCAAAAGGTAGTACTTGTTCTTTAATTGGTTATTCTGACGCTGATTATGCAGGATGTAAGACCGATAGAAAAAGCACGAGTGGTACGTGTCACATTCTCGGGAATGCACTAGTGTCATGGGCCTACAAGAAGCAAGCGTGTGTGGCACTCAGTACAACCAAAGTAGAATATATTGCATCAGGAAGTTGTTGTGCACAAATTCTGTGGCTCAAGCAACAACTCCTCGATTATGGTGTAGATCTCGGTTGCATTCCTCTTCGATGTGATAATACAAGTGCCATCAATATTACAAAGAATCCGGTCATGCATTCAAGGACAAAGCATATAGATATCCGACATCACTTTCTTTGAGATCACGTACTTAATGGAGATGTAGATGTTACTTTCATCGATACACACAATCAACTCGCCGACATCTTTACCAAACCATTGGCGAAAGAACCATTCTTCAAAATTCGACGAGAACTTGGGATTCTCGATGAAGGTGATATCTGATCTTTTCTCTGGTTTATGTATGCATAATGTATGTTTTCCAATGTCTGTGCATTCTGTTTTAAGCATTTTTTCCAAAAATCGCGTGTGTTAATCGATTAACCTATAGGGTTAACCGATTAACACTGTTAATTTTTCAATTCTGACTTAATTTTTAATGTGTTAACCGATTAACCTATATGGTTAACTGATTAACACTGATACTTTTTATTTTTGAAATTAATTTTTTAATGTGTTAACCGATTAACCTATATGGTTAACCGATTAACACTGTTAAAATGTTCAAAAATCAGAAACGAAAAATTAATTCAAATTTTGGAAAATTAAGTGTGGTAAATGTGTTATTTATGTGTGGTAAATATTTTCTTAAACATCCAAATCTCTATCCGAAGAGGAAGCAGAAGACGAGGATATGTCCGATAAAGATGTTTAGAAAATATTTGTTTCTGTTGCTTTTTATTACTTTTCTTTCCGGATATTATTTAAGTTGTTTAAGTTGTTAATTTCTCGTGTAACCGTACAATATTTGCTGCATTTTCTATGTGCTGTATTTTTATTTCGATCTATTATGCTGTGCTTGATCATATGATGTCTTGTATGCAGATATTGCTTGTTTTTTGGTTTTGAAAGCTCCTTCCTTTTTCCTAATGACAAAGGGGGGAAGAGCTTGGCTGTCTAATATCTCTCTGTGCAGAATTTTTGCCTTTGTTTAGATAGGGGGAGTTGCTGAACATAGGGGGAGAAGCAAGCCAATATTGGAACCAAACATCGTCAAGGATATCGCACAGACACAATTGTTTGTCATCATCAAAAAGGGGGAGAATGTAGAAGCACACTTCAATCTCAAGGTTTTGATGATGTCAACAAAGACCTAAGCTCATTCCATGATTGCAAAAAGTCAAAGCTTTCAAAACTGATCAAGATAAAGACTATGGAATGTTGTCAAGCAAATCAAGCATCATGTGCAAATAATTCTACAACTTTCAAGATTTGGACTCAAAGCTTCGGTATATCAATATTCACTCCTTTAATTGATATACAAGTGTTCAAATAATTTATCATATCAATATTTTGCATATGCACGGTTTTAAAATCATTTGAATTGGTATAACACTTTTTAACTCAAGTATTTTTCTGAGTTTTAACAGTGTTAACCGATTAACCATATGGGTTAATCGGTTAACGGCCTCAAAATTTGAATTCTCAGGGCTAACGTTCAAGTGTTAACCGATTAACCTATATGGTTAACCGATTAACACTGAACGAATTTTGAAAAATTGTTTCTTTTTAAATTCAAATCTTGTTTGAATGTTATACCTTTTCATTATTTGATTCATACTCAATTATACCTTTTTGAAATGATGTTTTGACTCATATAAATTCTGAAAATTTCAAATTGAAAAACACCTCCAATAATTTTCAAAATAATCATTAAATCAAATTCACTACTTTTCAAATATTTTCAAATATTTTCAAAAAGTGTTCATACTGTTCATACCATTTCATATCCAGAATTTTTGAACACTTGTATTGATATTGAAAAGTGAATTTTGATCAAAAGGAGAAAATCAATCTTTGTATTGATATTATTATTGTATCACTCTCAAATTACCAAATTACAAGAATTACTTCTTTGTGACTTGTGATCCAGGATTGTTGGACACAAGGGTTAGTGCTTGCAAGAGGATTGTTCTTGCATACTAAGTTGTTGAAATAGTTGTTAGATAGTAGGCATCACCGGTTGATGGTGTGATAGGTTGTACATTCTAAAACTATAGTGAAAACTCTCTTTCATGTGGAAAGGGAAGTGAAGTACCTTCGGATTATAAAGGGAACCACTATAAATCTCTGTGTCCATTTTCATTCTGCTTTTACTGCTTTCATCATCAAGATCATAACCAAGTAAAATTCAAGAATATCGAAAAACCGGAAAAAGTTTCTAAAGCCTAATTCACCCCCCTCTTAGGCATACTCTGAACTTACATATGTTCCCTAGGTGTTGTTGGGCTTGGTTAATATTGAGGTCCTCTTCGAAGGATAAACCTTGGTTTTCTCTCACATGCTCTCTTTGTGGGTGTCGAGGAGGATTTGGTACCCCAAAGAAATCAACTAAACGCGTCATTTGCGCTGCCAGTCGTTAGTTAGTTTGGGTAGTGTTTTGGGTAAGGGGATGAAATATTTCTCCCATAGTTTGGGACATCATTTGTACCATCTGGTGGTTACTTTCATCCATTTGTTGCCTCAAATAAGAGGCAAAACCAATTGTTAGGTTATGTGTTGGGAGAGAGTATCCTACATTTTGGTTGTTTCGACCCACATTCATTCCAGATGCTGACCCTTGTAATGGTAAGGTTATCACCCATTTTACGTGTACATGAGGGGTGTTATGGAGGCTTGCCATTACTGATGTTGGCATGGGTTTAGGGTTTAGGGTTTTCGCGGCAAAGGCATCGAAAACCCTGGTGGGGAAATATTCCTATACGTGGAAGTTCCTACAGGAGGTAGGGTATATGGAGGGCCTCTTGGCCCAATGTAAGTTAAAATTGGTTGCGTATGAGTAATCGAATGCGTAGGCATCGAAGTCCCCATTGTCGGAACCACTTTAGAAATAGGAAAAGAACCCGCTTGCCCCTCTGTCGAAGGTAGCATGGGAGGCTCCGTGTTATCCTTACCATTGTATGAATCCTGAGGAGTGTTTGGCTGATTTGTATTCGACGTCATTCTCCTGGTATATCCTTTCTTAGTTCGAGTTTTGTTATTAGTGGTTATCTTATCACTTCTTAACTGCATACAATGAAAACTTTACGCAGAGGTCTGTAAAAAAATTTTTTTTAACAAGAAACTCTGATTAGCACTGTCCCATTGAGCGTGCCAATTTGTTCGCTGTGAAATTTGGAGAACAACCGCTGGTCTAACAAATCTTAAAGACTCGTTTTAACTTGCATGATCGACCATACTAAATCCTAGGACATAGCTAATCTAATTTTAAAATCAAATGAAATCTAAAAGAGAAGGATGAATACTTCGACAATATTGAAAATAATTAAAAGGTTTTGGCAATAAGGCAAGTAGAAAATGAAAGCAATTTGGGGCGAAAAAGATAACAATTCAAAGCAAAAGATAAAGACCAGAAAATATAACTTGCATAAAAGCAGTAAAGTAAAGGAAGATTCTTATGAAAGAAAAGAAGAACTTCAATGCATTATAATAAAAGATGGTGTTTGATTACGTACATTCTCAGTTATAACTCTTTTCTCACTTTGACTTGGATACTTTGAGTAATTTTCTGAGTGACTTGTACAAAATGAAGACACCAAAAATCCTAAATTGAGCCACTATTTATAGCCAGTCGAAATAACTGCTCCTAATGACTCAATGGACTAGATTAAAACAAATGTCACTGTGCATGCTTTGATTACTTGAAACAGTGCCACGTGCCTCATTCTATTGGCGGAAAATAACTGCATTTTCCTCCAGAAGTCGAATTCAAACTTCAAAGATTATTGTCTATCGAATCGTCCGTCTTCTGGTCGAAATCCTCGCAGCATAACCATAGTCAAAAACACTGCCTTAACTTAAAATCTTAACGTTTCCACCTGGGCGTCGAAATTCAAGGTTAACAGACGCTCAAAAGCTAAAGTTTTAAATCCAGAAATTTAACAAATCCAATTGTTGAATTTGACATGAAAATGAGAAAGAGGGAATTGAAATTGAGTTATCTAATTTTTATGGATGATGTTGATTTTGCATCAGGAAAATGATTGAAATGTTGTAATTTCAAAATCCAAAAAATTGGAAAAGAAGATGAAGAACTCTAATCAAAACTTGAAAAAAAAAATAGTGACAGATTTTTCCACTCACAAAATTGATCTCAAACACATGACATTCACGTTAGCTGCCACATGAACTTTTGAATTGACTTTGACTAATAGAATGAATGGAAAAGACTAACCAAATATATTTTGAAAAGTTGAAAACTATAATGATCTTTTTAAAAATTAAGGGAGCAAATTGAACCTCAAACACACAATAAGAGACGAAAAAACATTAGTATCAACTATTTTTTTTTTTATAATCCTCGAAGATACATAGTAGCATAGTTGAAAAATTCTAAAAATTTTAAAACTAAATGGCTTCAAATTGATAATTTTAATAAGTTATATACTTATTTACCTTTTCCCCATTGATTACAAAACCAACTTATATGGATGACTCCGTAAAGAATTTTGAGTTCAAGTTCTATCTTGAATCTGTATGAAACAAAAGTGATACCACACTAATAAATGGAGTACCCCACCCTTTAGTTCTACACCTCTTTATTTTTCTACAATTCTATCTCTACCATTATTTTTTCAATTAAAAACATTTATCTTAGCGTACTCTTATTATTTAAATTACAATAACTATTATATAGAATTTGCATTTCGATTTATTATCACGTTTAATACGAAAAAAACCAAAAAGCGATATTTAAAGGAAAACACAAATTTCTGTAAAAAAAAAAGGAAAACACAAATAGTTGTTAAATAAAATAAAAACTAAGAACAGTAAATAAAAAAGGTGCAACTAGCAACAAACCTAACGCTGATACGATATTGATGCCAACCTTTGAATCAGTTCTCGTGCGTCCGACAAGAAAACAGGAAACCCTTCTTTTCGAACGGATAGGACTCTTCGAAATTTTTCATTAATTTAAGGTTATTTCTTTCCCCATTTCTTCGATTCATTCGTGATTCTCCACTGTTTTATTTTTTGAACAATTATTTCATTCACGTTTGATTGCACATCACTTGTTTGACAAAAATCCCCACTCATTATTTCCTCAAAATGAATTATGTTGGACTATTCTGTTTGGCTAGAGTGTGACTTTTTGTACTGAAAATTGATTCATGGTTGTTCTTGATGGATTTCATTTGAAGGTTATTGATTGAGAGGGGTGTTGGTTTGACACTGTGGTGTGATCTGGTGTTGAGAAAGAGAAGATGGAAGGTGAGGAAGGAGGTGGTTTGAGGCTGAGCAAGAGATTCGATGACAAGGGTGGAGGAGAGGTTGATTATAAGACCAAATCCGGAACTGCGTGGAGCCACAATTTCCTCAACCAAAAACCATGGCATCCTCTCTCTTACCCCAACCAGCGCCGCAAGTGGATTGCTGAACAGACCCATGCCCATCGTGAACGCCGAACTGAAGAGGTTGCTCGTGAGGTAAGTAGCTTTCCTGCTTCCTCTTTGCCTTTCACTCAATTCAATTAAAATTCCAATTCTATAACCCTCTCATTGCATTTTGCAGTATGCTCAGGAGCAAGAGTTTTATCGCCAGACAGCTCTCATTTCCAAGAAGGACAAGGAAAAGGTTTCATTTTGCACCTCACCCTTTTCTTATTCGTTTCAACTTTGTGGGCTGCAATTTTTTAAATATTTGTGTTGTGTGTTTAGGTGGAGCTCATGCAAGCTGTTAGCTTTATGTATGTTCGTCCTCCTGGTTACAATCCCGAAAGTGCCAAGGCTGCGGAGATGAATGATGAAAAGAAAAAAGAAGATATGGTGAATAAGGAGCCTACACAAACCAATCCTGATGGACCCTCCTCTTCATTGTACTTCCTCCTCACTTTGCCTTGTTCTCCCCAGTAATCTTATTTCTCTGTTACTTGTTTTCATTTCTTTTGTCATTAAATTTGTTTGTGAATCACTTGATTCCTAGGCCATCACATGTAGAGAAGAAAAAACCGAGGCCAAAAGATGTTTTTGGCCGTGCTCTACCAACTGAAGAAGAATTTGAAGTTCTTAAAAATGCACCAAGGTATGCCAATTAGTATTTTTGTTATTGTTTTCTTGCTAGGATAAGTTTTTATCGTGGCTTTTCTGATTAGTTGGGTTGCTCGTGTTGCATATTAGAAGGAAAATTTCCCCTCACCTTTGGTTTTTCTTTCTGTAGAGATACATGTTATATATTATAATATCGATTTGATACATATTGACACATAGTTCTTTATTAGAAAGAAGTATGGGCGAATTCCTTGATTTCAGTATGAATTACAGACGTCAGGGTCTGCACCTCTTAAATGCCCAAATGCCCCAATTGACTCAAATGACTAGCAGCCCGTGTCTAATTCTTTCCTCTAATTTATATACATCATACTCTAACTCTCTAACTAACTAAGTACATACATACATACATACCAACTAGGAGCTACCAGTCAGAGTACAGTTTCAAACCCTTATATAGAGCAAGGGAGGGAGGAAAATATCTGTTTATCATGGACGATTGACAAGTAGATAGGTAGTCTAATATAGGTTTTGAAAGTGACTGAAATCTGTAGCGTGAGGTCCATCCTAGATCCCTTTTTTGGTGATAGAATGTAGGGATATAGTTTCGCCTGATTACCATAGATTATTTACCTTGTATTAATGAATTTGGGTAAGTTGAACTCCACTCTCTATTCTGACATCACAATGTGGTCTTGAAGTTAAAATTGCTGCTGTGAAACCCCATGAATTATTGTGAATTTAAATGTACTTTTAGTAACTGAATATTTTTTAGGCTGGATACAGGAGTTGCTGCAAGGGCAAAACCTTTCGGAGTTGAAATTCGCAATGTTAAATGTTTAAGATGCGGGAGCTATGGTCACCAAAGTGGTGATCGTGAATGTCCCTTGAAGGAGGCTATAATGCCAAATGAGGAAAGCAGACTGAAAAGAGATGACCCTTTGAATGCCATTCTTGCCCATACAGATCTTTCTGAGGTCAGCTACTCTTTATTGAATTATTGTTTGAGAAATTTTACAATTTAGTCCTTGACATTGTAGATTGATACACTTATGCCTGCATAGAGTTTGGTTTAATTGAATGTTTATGTTTTTTTACTGGTTGTGGACAAATTTACTTGTTTAATTCTGTGAGTATATATGTTGCTTGGTCGCTGTTTATCACACTTAAATAAAATATTTAATATTCTATGATTCAACTCAATTAAACTTTGAAGTGACTACTCTGTCCACAAACTGATCAATTAATACGCCATGACTTCCTAATAAGAAAATATTACATCTGTTTAGAAACTGATCACATTTAGTGATATTTGCATTTCCAAGAATACCATTTATTCCTGTCTTCCTCTATGTCAGTCTCAATCTGTAATTAGCTTAAGATCACTGGGACCCTAATTCACTTGCAATCAGTAATTGGGTGTGAGAGAATTTAAGTAAGCAACTGATTATTTTCCACCTGTTTCTAGCAGTTATTGTACAATCCAAGTGAAAACGCTTCATATCCCCATAGTTTCTTGTATTTTTTTTTCCCTTTGTAGTTTTGCTTCAACACTGTACAGGCAATGCACATTCTCTGATGAGTTAGTGTTTGGGTAGGCTTATTTAACTTTAGTAAAGCTGAAAACAGAAATTATTGTGGAGGGAGATTTTACCTGGATTTCATGTGTAAATTATATAGTCTAGATGCCAACATCTATAATACTCATTCCCCCAAAAGTTGTTAATATTGATAATCGATAATCATTTTGTTGTTTTGTTTGGGAATGACAGCCTCTAAAATGGGAGCTCAAGCAGAAGCCAGGAATCAGTCCCCCTCGTGGAGGGTTTAAACCAGATGATCCCAACCAGCAGATAGTTGCTGAGGATGAGGACATTTTTGATGAATATGGAGGTATCTGCTACCAGCTCTTATTTTTTAAGTGATTTGTATGCCTTGTCATTGACGCCTTAGATGTTTGTCCAAATCAACCATAACTACTCCCGATTTTACAGGTTTTCTCAATATGGGTGATATCCCTGATTTATTATTGACCAACTTATCTAAAAAACCAAAGAAGTCCAAAAAGAAAAAACACAAAAAGCTGAAGCTAGTGCATTCAGATAGTGAAGCATCTTCTGATGACGGAGAGAGTAGATCTAAGAAAAAAAAAGTTAAGGAAAACAAAAAGAAGCGAGATTATAAAGAGTCAAGTTCATCAGGCTCTTCTGCCTCTGAAAAAGACCATGGAAAGAACAGACACAAGCATTTAGATGATTCTGACAGTGACAGAAATGATCGAAGTAGAAGGACTAAACGACGAGAACATTCACTTTCACCCGGAGGTTATGACTGTTCTAGGCCCGGTAGGAGGAAACATGGCAAGCGAAGGCATTCCTTTTCGTCCGAGTCTGGCTCTGATGGTTATGATGGAAATTATAAGAATAGGGATAAGCATTCGTATTCATCTGAAGATTCTGACAGTGAAAGAGATGATCGGGGTAGAAAGAATATACAAAAGCACCAGAGGAAACATAGCAGAAAAAGACATTCTTATTCTGATGAGAAGGATTCTGGTCCTGCGGATTATCATGTAAAACACAAGGGTAGCGATGAGCATTCTTATAAACCAGATGATCATAATCATCAACGACAACCAGAGGATAAAAGGAGAAACCACAAGTACTCATCAACAATCCATTCCGATTCTCAGAGGCATCACGTAAGTTTTAGTCATGATCGGTACCGTGGTGGAAGTCAGAAGAGTAGGATTGATCATTCTTGTTCTTCCAATGGTTCTGGTGTTGAAAAGAGCAGAGCTGAGCCTTATTCTTCCCATGAATCTGATGTTGAAAAGGATGGTCGAAGTACAAGGATCAAAGAAAAACATGGAAGTCAAAAGAGCAGAGCCAACCATTCTTATTCTTCCAATGATTCTGACGTTGAAAAAGATGGTCGAAGTAGAAGGGTCAAAGAAAAACACAGAAGTCAGAAGAGCAGAGCCGAACATTCTTATTCTTCCGATGTTGAAAAAGATGGTCGAAGTAGAAAGATGAAAGAAAAACATAGAAGTCAGAAGAGCAGAGCCGGACATTCTTATTCTTCCGATGATTTTGATGTTGAAAAGGATGGTCGAAGTAGAAGGATCAAAGAAAAACATCACGGTACACATGAGGGTTCTGAACATCCTGAGCATGATATGAGCAAACAGAGCAGCAAAAAGCATTCATATCATAGAAGTGAAAAGAGTTCTGATTATTATGAAAAACTTCATAACCGAAGAAGAAGCAGCCACAAGCATTGATTTCAACTCTATTGAGCATAAGGAATTGTGAGAGCAGGCACAATGTTTCACAAACTTATATCAAAGTCTCCCAGCATATTAAACTTTTCATTATTATAGTCACCATCGTGTTCATCAATCTCATAGGAAGCAACAATTTACTGTGATATGAATCTGTTGTATATCTGTTACATGATAGTTATGTTTTTTTCACAAGCTGCAAGCCTCCAATCTGTGTTTGAGAAAGATGATATCAACGAGACTTTCTTTGATCAACAAACAACCACGAAATTACTCTCTAACGTGCTTTGAGTCTGGATAACTGAATTGTAATTTATGCTTTGAGTTTGGTTGATTGTTTGTACTCAGGGAAATAGACTAAAACAATATATTAGTCTATTGATTAAAATCCTTTTACGGATGGATATACATTCTATACATAAATATTTATTAAAATAATTTATTACGATATCAGGATTCCAACTGCCGAGACTTGCACGGTTATGAGCTGGCCCTTGACTGCCAGGACCCTGTCGATGACCTTGGAAGGTTGTGTCCCAATTCGATTACCCTGGACAGTAGTCAGTTTGAGGGTTGTCAGTAGCCAACCCATTGGTTGGGCTGCTTGAAGCTGGCCTATAACTCAAAAGGTTGCCAGATGTTGGGATGTTAATCGATCAGCCCCAGTTGCCATGATGTTAATCGATCTTCTCCATATGTTTCAAATTTATTAAGTATGTACCACTCAGGAATGAATTATGTCACTAATGGACTCTCTGCTTATTGCAGTATCCCAATTAGCCCCTAAATAAAATGGTTTGGCATGCCAGATAAATGAAACTTAAGTTTGAAATCCTTTTTTGACTGTTCTGATCCAAGGTTTATTTCCTGCAAAACAAATTAAACATGCCGTTTAACTTGAATAATGTACCTGTGTCATTGATTGATACAAGGACTTGAAGAAAAATTAAATCTTAACATATTTCCTTCTCCCAACATTTTCTGTATGTGCAGATTGAAGGGGTGATCACTATGGAAAGTACGGAATAAAAATAATATATATAGGGAAAAGAGAAGAAAGTCAAGTGCGGCTAGCCCTAGAATATATTGGGAAAAGAGAAGAAATTTCTTCTGCCTCATTCCTTTTTCAATCGATTTTATTGAGAAAAACTTTTCAATGCTTCGGACAACCGAAAAAGAAAAACTCAATGTTGATCAAGGATTTATTGTGTTAGTGGAAAAATGATTTGTGAAATGGTTTGACTTGGTTATGAAAATGGTTTGAAGAATAAATAGAAGGTGAGAATAGTAACACGAGGTTGCGAATCGCATCACAAAGGGTGCAAATTCTAGCGTGAGACGCAAACTCTAGCACGAGGCGTAACTAACGCCACAAGTAAATCGAATTGAGCAATATACAAGGCAAATACGATAAAATAAAAGAGATAAGCGCACACAAAATATTTAGAGCACACATTCATCGTAATTAATTCGAAAGAATAATGCAAAATGAAACGTGCACAGATCAAAATCATGACGCGATTACGTGAGACGTGCAAAGCTACATAAGGTAGGACTCAAATTCGATTTAAATATAACAACATTGGATTGTTGTATCTTAACACGAATCAAAAGGTAAATTGCTAACGCATGAGGCTCTCATTGCAAATAAATCGAAAATGCAACAAATTATTAAAATTATGAAAGCACAAGATGCGTGTCAAAAGCGCGAATTGTTAAGAAGTAAAAGTACAGATTGTCGCTATGCTAAACCATCGGAAGCGCATACAAAATCAAAACGCAACAATAACCAACTAAAATGTCGCAGATAAACTAATAAAAATCAGTCATTAACTTGCTACGCTGTAAGTGATCAATACAAAATGAATCAAAATATGTACAAAAACCAACTCGAAGAAATGAACACTAAAACTTAACGCGTGCGAATTACAAGATAATGCACAAAATAGAACAACAACGACAACCACAATAAATTTACATTATGCAAAGTTGATACAATGCTTAAAACTGTTAAAGTTAAAGTATTAACAAGTGTGAGTAGTGTGGATAATAGTCCCACATTGGATAGAAATGTGGTGACTTGAGCATTTATAAATGAGAGAACCCACACACCTATCACCTTAAGGTTTTGGGTGAGTATGTGGTGTGTCTCTCACAAAGGTTGCTCTAGAAAAAGTCCCACTATGTTCAATGCTCCCTAGTTGAAAGTCCAACAGTGGTATCAGAGCCTGGTTCGAATAAAGGGAAAGGGAACGAATTACTTGTATCGAAAGTATCCCCACAGGTTGTGGGTTGAGTGTCTCGTTGAAGAGTGTCAACGGCGGTACAAGGGTGCAGTTGCACAGTTGAAGTTTCCGCTTAAGGGAGAGCATTGTGGATAGACTCACACTTGAGGGAGAGTGTTAAAGTTAAAGTATTAACAAGTGTGAGTAGTGTGGATAATAGTCCCACATTGGATAGAAATGTGGTGACTTGAGCATTTATAAATGAGAGAACCCACACACCTATCACCTTAAGGTTTTGGGTGAGTATGTGGTGTGTCTCTCACAAAGGTACTGGCCGTGGTTATTGGTGGTAGGCGGTGGACTGAAATGAGATTGATGGAGGCGATGGTTGTGGGTGGAAGTTCGGTTCGGAAGGGGTTTTGTGGGGGTGTTGTGGTGGGATAGTGGGTGAAGTTTACGCTGTTGTTTGAGTTACGTTGAGGGTAGGGAGAAATGAAGGAGATGAAGAAAAACAAGGTGGTGCCAGAGTGGAGCAGAGTTGAGTTATGGCCAGAGTTGAGGTGGTTATGATGCTACAGGCGGAAAGGTTTGAGAAAGAGAGTGGTTGAGTCATTGACGGTGAAGGTGGCGACGAAGGGTGTGGTGTTTTGCAAGGAACAGGGTGAACGGAGGCGAGTATGGTTACTTGAAAAAAAAAGAATGAGGACGGTTTGTGTCGCTTATGGAGGGAGAGCAGAGATAAGGGTCTAAAGATCCACAACATGCTTCAAAAATTTCTAATAAGGAAGAAGAAAGACGTGAAGATATAAGGGGAAATAAATAGAATTTTCATTGAGAAGAGATTGAGGGCAATGGAAGGTGACTAAGTTTTTGGTGTTGTCGCTAGGGAGACGTGTCTCGTATTCGGTCTTGTAATTTTTGTAAAATTCAAGATTCTCGACTTTGATAGATACGGAGGCCGCACATGTACAAAGAGTCATCTTGTCATGTACTACTGTAAAGGCTGCCCATGTTGAAGATGATAAGCTCATGATCCACTGCTTTTAAGACACTCTAAAGGATGCCCTCTCTACGTGGTACATAAGTCTTGACCAAAGTCGCATCCGTTGCTTTCAAGACTTGTCTGATGCTTTCATAAAGTATTACAAGTACAATATGGATATGCCTCCCGATAAGAGACAATTGCTAGACATGTCTCAAAAAGACAACAAGTCATTCAAAGAGTATGTCCAACATTGGAAGGAGATAGCTTATCAAGTTGAGCCACCTTTGGCGGAGAAAGAGTTAGCCGATTGGTTCATGGATACCGTACAACCAATGTTTTAAGAGAGAATGGTTGGTAGTGTGTTAGATAGCTTTTCTGACTTGGCCGCTATAGGTATAAAAGTCAAGCTTGGTCTGAAGAATGGAAAAACGATCAGTGCTGCGGGAACTTTTACCAATAGCAATAATAAGAAGTTTCTCGAAAATTTTCAGAAAAAGAAGGAAGGCGAGACGAATGTTGTTTCGTCCAGTCGAGGAAGGATTCAATCATGGAGAAAACAACAGCAACAACCAACATGCCTTGTGCAGTATGTTCAACAAGTGTATTTGGCGGCCATTGCGCCATCTTTCAACCAACAACAAGTACATGTGTACCAACCAGTTCAACAAACACCAGTTTATCAACCCGCTCAGGCTGCTCCTGCATATCAACAAGCTCCCGCAACCCTAACATATCAGCAACCAAGAGCTCAAGCTCCTCATCAAAATGCACCATCTCAAAATAGAAGACAGGATGTTAAACCTCTTTTCACTCTGATTTGAATGATATATACTGAGTTATATCCTTCTCTGTCGCAAAAGGGGTAAGTGGTTCCTAGACCTTTTGGCCTACCACTTGATTCTCTACCTCCTTGGTATAACCTAAATGCTCATTGCTCTTTCCATGAGGGTGCACCTGGGCATGATTTAGAAGGATGTAAGCTTTGAAGCACATAGTGAGAAAACTGGTAGAAAAAAAGAATTTGTCGTTCAGAGACTTGGGGCCAAACACCAAGAGTAATCCTCTGCCCGCACATGAAGCTATTGTTAACGTGTTTGATGAAGAGTCTAATGGTGTTTTGATTAGAGATGTTACAAATGTCAAGACTCCTTTGCTAGCATTCCATGCAAGGCTCGTGGAAGCTGGATTAGTTAAGGTTTGTCATGAGCATTGTGTAGAATGTGTCATCCATCCAAGAGGATGTGAGATGGTACAAATAGATGTCCAAGACCTGATAGACTAAGGGTTGTTGCAAGTTAGCAGCCGCATGAAAAGAGGTGAAGTGGAAGTAATTGAGCCGATTTTCAATTTACCAGAGCTAATTGAGATAACCTATCAAAGTAAAGATAATGTCCAATAAGTTAATCACCCAATACCCGTGGTTATTTGCGTGCCTAGTCCTTTCCCCTACGAAAGCACCAAGGCAGTTCCTTGGAAGTAGGATATTACTGTCATTGACAAAGAATCTGAAGAATTTGGACAAGAGAAAAGTTTGAAAGTAGATGGTAACAATGTCACAAACATCGCAGGGACAAGCAAAATGACCCGCTGTGGTCGAATTTACACTCCCTAGTTTAATGTGATCTCTCAAATACCACCAAGAGAAACTACAGCTGCACTCCCTACTAGGTAGGAAAATGTGGTTCAATCAAATGAAGATGTTGAATTCTTGAAGATCATTAAAAAGAGTGATTACAAAGTTGTTGATCAACTGCACCAGACGCCATCGAGAATTTTTATTTCGTCTTTACTTATGTGTTCCCCAACTCATAGGAATGGATTATTGAAGGTGCTAGAGCAATCCCATGTCACTCAAGATATAATAGTTGGCCAGTTTGATGGAGTGGTCGCCAATATTACAGCTTGCAACACTCTGAGTTTTAGTGGTGGAGAGTTACCGAAGAAAGGAAAAAATCACAATCACGCCCTGCATGTGTCAGTGAAGTGCCAAGAGGATACTCTAGCAAGAGTCTTAGTGGATACAAGGTCCTCCCTCAATGTTCTACCAAAGAGAACACTTGCCAAGTTGGGTTTTCAAGGATCAGAAATGAGGCCAAGTGCACTGATTGTCAAAGCATTTGATGGGTCTCGGAGAATTGTGATTGGTGAGGTGGAATTACCAATTATAATTGGCCCACATATATTCAACATCACTCTTTAGGTCATGGACATTAATCCTGCCTATAGTTGCCTATTGGGGCGACCTTGTATACTTTCTGCTGGGGCAGTAACTTCCATTTTACATCAGAAAATAAAATTCGTCATCAACAACAAGCTGGTAATCGTCTCTGGTGAAGAAGATCTCATGGTTAGCCACCTCTCCTCCCCTGTTACTTTGAGGCTGATGAAGACTCTCTGGAAACTTCTTTCCAAGCCCTTGAGATAGCTAATGCCACTTTTGTGGAAGTGAAGGAATCTGTTGCGAAGGTCAAACTATTGTTTGCATCTGTGAAGAGTATGAAGTCAACTATTGAGAATGGAAGTCCTGAAGGTTGGGGGCAAGTTATTGATATCAGCATGAAGAAATACCTTTTTGGCTTGGGGTACAAGTCATCTGCCAAAAAAGGAGCCCCGATTCTTGCAAAAGACCGAATGTGAAGCATTCAAGAAGTATTCCTCAGTGCAGTCTATGTCTATAGATATCAAGTCAGCACAGTTGAAGAAGATACTGAAGATGAAGACATGCCAAATCTGGTGTATCAGTGTGAAGCAACTTTGGCCAATTGGGAAGCGATTGAGATTCCTGAAATCATTCCTATGTCAAAGTAATTGTCGTTTTCCTTTGTTTTCTCAATCATTAGCTCTGCCCAAGGCTAATACATCATGTTGTAGGGCCACTTTTCATTTTCAAAAATCATCATGATGAATAAAAGAAATTTTTTTAAATTCTTGTTGTTTATTTTATTAGTTTTTCTTTTCAGAAAATGACAATCTTTTCAAAAACTACAAAAATATTTTCCTTTTTCACTTTTTAAATTTCCATTTTTAATAAAAAGCAATCATTTAAAAACATGCAGAATAATCAATAAACTCGTTGAATCTAATGACTCTACTTTCTCTCATAACTTTGAGTTCACTATCTACCGAGCGGAAGAAGTGGGTGAGGAAGATTGTGATATCCCCGATAAATTGGCAAGTTTGCTCGAGCACGAGTTAAAAACCCTCTAGACATATCAAGATCTGGTGAAGATAATCAACCTTGGCACAAAGGAAGAGAAGAAAAAAGTCAAGATTGGAACCACGCTTGGGGCAAGCATCAAAGAGAGATTGGTCAAGCTAATGCAAGAGTTCGTGGATGTGTTTGCATGGTCATACCAAGATATGCCAGGTCTGGATATTGATATTGTTATGCACAAACTACCGATTCAACCAGAATTCCAACCACTGAAGCAGAAACTCCAAAGAACAAGACCATATATGGCTTTGAAGATTCGTGAAGAGGTCAAAAGACAATTTGGCACCAGTTTCCTAGCAGTTTCGAAGTACCCTCAATGGGTAGCCAAAATTGTTCATGTACCCAAAAAGGATGTCTAGGTTAGGATGTCTGTCGATTATAGGGATTTAAACAAAGCTAGTTCAAAAGACAACTTCCCTCTACCACACATTGACACTCTAGTAGACAATACTGCTAAGTTTACTGTTTTCTCTTTTATGGATGGATTCTCAGGCTACAATCAGATCAAGATGGATCTCAATGATATGAAAAGAACCATGTTCATCACCCCTTGGGGGAACATATTGCTACAAGGTTATTCCTTTTAGTCTCAAGAACGCAGGGGCAACCTGCCAAAGAGTGACAGTCGCCCTTTTTCATGATATAATGCACAAAGAGATTGAGGTTTATGTTGATTACATGATCACTAAATCTCAAAGCGACGAGAACCATATGGACCAATTGCAGAAGCTATTTGATCTCCTCAGAAATTTACAACTACGTGTGAACTCTACTAAATGCACATTTGGTGTTCGGTCTAGAAAATTACCTGGATTCATCGTTAGTCAACGAGGAATTGAGGTAGATCCAGACAAAGTCAGAGTAATACAAGAAATGCCTACTCCATAAACTGAGAAATAAATTAGAGGTTTTATTGGATGATTGAACTACATCTCCAGGTTTATCTCCCGTATGAATGCTACATGTGAGCCTATCTTGAAGTTGCTTTGCAAAGATCAAGCAGTTGAATGGAACCCTGGAAGTCAAAGAGCTTTTGAGAAGATTAGAGACAACTTACAAGAGCCTCCTATCCTAATTCCACTTGTTCAAGGGAAACCACTCTTTATGTATTTAACTGTGCTTGAAGAGTCCATGGGATGCGTGCTAGGACAACATGATGTAACTGGCCGAAAAGAGCATGCTATTTATTACTTGAGCAAAATGTTTACCGGTTGTGAAATCAAATATTCACTTTTGGAGAAGACTTGTTGCATTCTAGCGTGGGGCACCAAACGTCTTAGAAAATATATGATTTGTCATACTACTTCGTTGATTTCCAAGTTAGATCCAATAAAGTACATTTTTGAAAAACCTTATTTAACTTGAAGACTTGCTCATTGGCAGATGTTGTTGTTTGAGTACGACATTCAATACGTGACTCATAAAGTTATTAAAGGAAGTGTGTTGTCTGAATACCTTGCATACCAGCCTATTGAAGACTATGAGCCATTGAAGTTTTATTTCACTGATGATGATATTATGGTGATAAAAGATTCTGAGATCCTAGGTTCCGATGAAGGATCTGAACCAGGTTCCCGATGGAAGCTCATGTTTGATGGTTCCTCCAACATGGTGTGGGAATGTTTTAATGAATCCTAATGGTGGCTATACTCCTTTCACAATAATGTTGTGTTTTGAATGCACAAATAATATAGAAGAGTATGAGGCGTGCGTCCTGGGCATCGAAGCTACAATTGACCTCCGAATCAAGATCCTCAAAGTGTGTGGAGACTCAGCCTGGGTGATTTACCAAGTCAAAGGTGAATGGGAAACCCGTGATACCAAGTCGATCTCGTATCGTGCTTATGTCATGGAGTTGATAAAATACTTTGATGAAATCACTTTTTGTCACATCCTAAGGACATAGAATCAAGTAGCTGACGCTCTAGCTATGTTAGCCTCAATGTACCAAGTCAGATTTTGCAATGAAGCGCCACTCATTTAAATCGAGTGAAAAACTGAGCCAACCTACTATCAATTATTTGAAGAGGAAGCCGATGGAAAACCTTAGTTTCATATCAGACACAATTTGTAAAATCAAGAGTATCAAGCAAATGCTACCGCCTTGAATAAGAAGACTTTAAGGAAGTTAGCATCCAATTTCTTCCTAAGCAATGATGTGTTATACAAGAGGAACCACGACATGGTTCTGCTCAGATGCATGAATAGACACGAAACATAAATGTTGTTCAAAGAGATTCATGGGGGATCCTTTGAAACCCATGCTAATCGGTATGCTATGGCTGAGAAGATTTTGAAAGTTGGTTATTACTGGTTAACCCTGGAGTTTGACTGTTTCAACTATGCCATAAAATGTCACAAATGTCAAATTTATGCTGACAAGGTGCATATGCCACAAACGGTGTTGAATGTTTTGACATCCCCTAGGCATTTCTCAATGTGGAGCATTGACATGATTGACGCCATAGAGCCCAAAGCTTCCAATGGTCATCGTTTCATCCTGGTTGCAATTGACTACTTAACCAAATGGGTAGAAGCTTCTTCCTACGCCAATGTGACAAAATAAGCGGTTTCCCATTTCCTCAAGAAAGAGATTATCTACCGCTATGGAATTCCAAGCCAAATCATCACAAATAATAGAACGAACCTGGACAACAAAATAATGAAAGAGTTATACGAGAACTTTAAGATTGAGCACCATAACTCTTCCCCATATCGTCCGAAGATGAATGGAGCTATTGAAGCAACTAATAAGAACATCAAGAAAATCCTGCAAAAGATGGTGAAAACCTACAAGGATTGGCATGAAATGCTACCCTTCTCACTGCATGGATATTGGACCTCAGTCCGCACTTCAACAGGGGAAACCCCCTTCTCTTTGGTGTATGGGATGGAAGCAGTTCTCCCAATCAAATTAGAGGTATCATATATGAGAATCTTAATGGAAACTAATCTATAAGAAGCTGAATGGATTCAGAATAGATATGACCAGTTGAACCTCATTGATGAGAAACATATGACCGATATGTGCCATGGACGATTGTACTAGAAACGGCTCAAGAGGGCGTTTGACTAGAAAGTACATCTTTAGGAATTCAAAGAAGGAGATCTCGTGCTCAAGAATATTTTTCTTGTGCACAAAGATTTATATGGGAAATGGACTTCTAACTATGAAGACCCATATGTCGTAAAGAAATCCTTCTATGGAGGTGCCCTGATTCTTACAACTATGGATAATGAAGAGCTCTCACACCTCGTGAACTCTGATGCAGTTAAAGAATATTATGCCTAACAAAATCCCGCTAAGTCGAAAACCTGAAAAGGCGACTTAGGCAAAAATGGGTATCTCGATGGATTGAAAACCCGAAAGGGCGATCTAGACAAAAGTTAGGGATAAAATAAAAAAAATGATAACTCGCTAAGTTGAAAACCTAAAAGGGAGGCTTAGGAAAAAAAGAGCGTTTCAGTGGATTGAAAATCCGAAAGTGCGGTCCAGGAAAAAATCAGAGACAAAAGGAAAAAACTGCATCAGATAATGCTTATAAACACTAGAAAGAGGCAAAGGCAGAAGATCAATTCAGCTGCTCTATTCAGAATCAAGGTTTTAATGGTTCATTTGGTTCATTTTGATTCACTTTGGTTTGCTTGTAAGCTAAGACTATTTGCTCTTAAGTTTTTGATAAAGGTTTTTTTATTTATATATTTAGCCAATTTGAACCTTGCATGATTCTTTGTCATAATCCATGCCTTCTCATATCCATTCATGCATGCATTACATTATTAATAAGTGTCTCAATGACACACTTTCATTTTGGCTTTTGCTATTCAATTGGTCTCACATTCATAATGTTATAATTCAAAGACCTAATTGATTTCAAATGGCAAAGATACATTTACAACATTTGCATTATTTCGTTTGGTTTCAAATCTTTGTCTTTCTTCACATGGTAGTATTTTGGGTCTAAATTTCAAACCTTAAAATGGGAATACAAGTGAGACATAAGTTCATTTCCATTTTTTTATCATTTATGATTCAAAAGTTGCATTGTATTTTTGAAAATTACAAAGTGACATTGTTACATTATTCTTAACTTGTGTACACTTGAGTAAACCAAACATAAACCTAGAGAATTCTAAGACTTAGCCTCCTAGTTCCACTGGTTTCTTCTTATGACTTCATCACCATAAGCTTGCCATGCTCTAATCCCAAATTCTCCATGCCATGTGTAACGCCCCGATTTTGATTTCCGTATTTAATTGTTGAGTCCTTTGATTTAATTGAGTGATTATTGCTTTATTGGTGGAAATGGACTATCTAATATGTTTGGTGTGCATATTATGATATTTTATCATTGGTGGATTTTGAGAAATTAATTGGGTAATATTTGAGATATTTCTTAATTGATGTTAAATTAGATACTTTATAAGGAAATGAGTTAGTAGATGTTTGGAGAGAAAATAATGGAAAGAATTGGAGTGGAAGGATATAAAAGAGAAAAATAGAAAGAAAGAGGGGGATAGTAAGAAGGGAAGGAAAGAAAAGAGAAAGAAGGAAAAAGGAGGAGAAAAGAGAAAAGAGAAGGAAAAAAATGTGGAATCATCAAGAACAGCTCAAAGCTTCGATTAATCCAAGGTAAGGGTGTGAAGTATCATCATCTTATTAATGTTTATGATTATGTATGGATTGTGTTAGTTGTTGGAATGTTTTCCTCATTTTTCCATTTAGGGCATAAATGAGTTAAATCGGTAGAACTGATGTTTATTGGTTAGAATCACGTTTAGATACCGTAGATTAGTCAATATATGTTAGGCTAAGGCTACTGGGAACAAGTTGGGATTTATCGGGAGATTTCATCGGGTGTTTGGATTCTGAACAGTGGGAGAAAGTTCAGTTCACAGACGCTCGCTAGTAGCTCGCTAGGCGAGCAGGTCGCGAGTGTTCGCTAGCATCTCGCTAGGCGAGTGCGTAGCGAACGGTCCCAGACTTGGGACAGTGGTGTTTTGGTCTCCTTCGCTGGCAGCGAATGGAGTAGCGAATGGCTCGCTGGGGGTTCGCTGTAGCGAACGAGGTAGCGAACGAAGTCTGTAGCTTCTGTTCTTGCTCGCTAGCAGTTAGCTAGGCGAGAAAGTGGCGAACATTCGCTAGCAGCTCGCTAGGCGAGCGTGTAGCGAACGTAGCAGGATGAATTTTCCCTGTCGCGTGGTGCCGTCGTGGCTTGAGGTTTCGGTTGCGATCGACTCTTCTTTGATTTAACAGCTTATATGCTGGTTTGTGATGTGCTGTGGGTAGCCGTAAGGCATGAATCCTAGTGTATGAATGTGATTTTGAATCGTGGCCTTTGGGCAAATTATGCATTGTTTAGAATTGAATAAAAATGCATGGTAATTGTGATGAATGATGAATATAATACACATTGTGAGTGCATGATGATTGTACGTGTTGATGTGTGAAGAATGCATGATAATATATTTGCGAATATGTATGCATTTGTTATTTTTGATCCCGTGTAGGATCTGCAGAACCTCGCTTGATGCGATGGTTATATTTGATCCCGTGTAGGATCTGCAGAACCTCGCTTGATGCGATGGTTATATTTGATCCCGTGTAGGATCTACAGAACCTCGCTTGATGCGATGGTTATATTTGATCCCGTGTAGGATCTGCAGAACCTCGCTTGATGCGATGGTTATATTTGATCCCGTGTAGGATCTGCAGAACCTCGCTTGATGCGATGGTTATATTTGATCCCGTGTAGGATCTGCAGAACCTCACTTGATGCGATGGTTATATTTGATCCCGTGTAGGATCTGCAGAACCTCGCTTGATGCGATGGTTATATTTGATCCCGTGTAGGATCTGCAGAACCTCGCTTGATGCGAAGGTTATATAGTGTAACCGTATAAGTGCGAGAGGAGTGAGTTCTAAGAGAATCTGACGGACGAATGAGTCGGTACCGTGGTTGTAGCTGCATAGGGTCGAGGTGTCGGTCTCTATGAGTGCATTATCATCTTCATATGATGAATTGAGAATACTGCGTTGAGAATGTATTAGTGTATGTATAAATATATATATATATATTGATTGCGTCTGGTAAATATGAGAATGAGGTCGATGTATATGTAGAGAGATTCTACTCATTAGTGTAGAACGGCGATGCGTCGTTCCTAGTGAGGTAGTTACCGGGGTAGAATGGTCGAGACGTCGTTCCCGGTAGAGCATAAGCAATGTACCCATAGTCCGGGAAGAGGATTGAGGGTAGTGAATGAGTCTTATATGGATCGCATGGTATGATCGCGATTGTCATATGTAAATATGCCTATGTGCAGGAATTGATGAGATGCGTTAGCAAATAAATAAATGTGAAAGATATCGACCGATGAATAGACGGTTAAGTGTGAGCGATTATGTCTATGTGTATTTTGATGCGATGAGAATTTATGGTTATGCATTGTAGTGAATAAGTATGAGGTATAGGCATTCGATACTTGTACATTTATATATATATATATATATATATATATATATCTTATGCCTTGATTATTTTGATAATGTTTCTCACCCTTCTGTTGTTTTATAATGCCCTACGAGGCATTGTAGATTAGGATTCGCTGGAAGTTTCCTTTGGAGTATAGTTCCTTTCCCTCGTGTCGGTCGCTCTGATATGTAACTTTGGGTAGATAGGCTTGTTGAATGTCTTAATGATGTTTTGTTTGTATGTGAATAAGGTTATGAACAACCAGATGACATGTAATTACGTTTTGTCATGTCTTAAGTGAAATTATATATGTTTTAGTCTTCCGCTTTAAGAGAAAACATGAATATGTAATTTCGAAGAATCATGCGTTTATTTTTAGTTGAGATTTACCCCTTTTGAGTTAATTCTTTTTAGACATTAATATTCGTGTGGTCGTTTCGTGAGTATTGTGACGCACTTCTTTTATACCTAAATGTAAATACACTCTGATGAAAATAAAAAAAACACTTGTATTCGTGACTATATGATTTGATATGTGATTATTTTGGGGTATAGAAAGGGGGCGCTACACCATGCCACACTTTCTCATTCAACCCAAGGAACTTACATAACAAACAAAGTTAATTTAAACCATTCCAAAACAAATCAAGTAACCCAAATTTCAGAAAAAAAAATCAAAAAAGAAGAAATTTTTTTACTGCGGTAACATTTTTCCAGCAAAGTTACTCAAACTTTCTAAATTCAAAAATGAGGAAGAGGAAAAAGAAAAAACTCAGTAATGTAGTAAGATAAAACATCAGATTAAAAAACCCAGTAATGCAGTAAGATAAAACATGTTTGATTCGTTCCGTTTCCATCAACATACATCAGATTAAATACCCTAATCCCCCATATAAATTCATCAACATACTGTCACACCCTAATTTTCGACCTTAAGATTCCACCACCTTGTGCATTTTCTCACGTTTTATCCTTTTTAAATTTTTTTATGTGCGACTAACGAGTATATGCAGGGTCATTTTGCTTTAAAGACATCTCTGGCGGATTCCTATGAGTTTATCCTCTGTAAATCAAAAGGGGCTTGTTACGACAAAGTTTGTGTTGAGAAATAAGGTCACGGGTCCGTGGTATTTAAAACCTTTTAGTTTGCCGGTACAAAAGGATTTGGATTTAAGATATGAAGACCATTCATTTGAGCTTTTAACTCAGCATTTGCAATTTGATCAAATGGTGCTATGGGGTGTGGTGGCCAGAGTTTAGTTTACTTCACTCTAAATCTGCCAGGCTGCTTTTTTTCCTGTAAATTAATTTGGTTGTCGAGACTTCGGTTTTCCGACATTTTGTTTCTTATTCTTTGTGGATCCGACGTGGTTAGTGTGAAGTATTTAATTAAGACATTGATGTGATTACAAGCACATGGGAGGTAGAAGACAATTGGAGATAATGATAGCAGGATTTACAATCCAAAGCGTTAATAAACAAAAGCAAGATAGCTTTGCTGCTATTAAATAAAGCCTGCTATGGGATTGATAGAATCTACAAAAATGCTCCATGTTTCAACTTTGTTTAAAGATGTTACAGAGTGGGATTTAAAGAGATCAATATTACCAGCTCATTTCAAATTCAATTACAAGGCAATTCATGATTATTACAAGACTCAAAGTAGACAAATTACTACAACAATAGAAACAATATGGCCAACAGAATTTGATTAACCGGCCAAACCACTTAATTATGAGTACAAAGTTATTGTGACCAACATGCTGAGAGTTCAATTGAAGTTACATGTAGCCAAAGGACTGGCACCGCTTTTCAGAGCCTATTGCACAATTGAAACAGTGTTGGCACCGACGGTGTTGCTGATATTTCTGATGATTGAGAAAGGAGTTTAAACATTAACTGGGACAAAAAATAATATTTGATTTTAGGAACCCGACAGTGAATCAACGACACCATCAACAGGATCCTCCATTGACCTTTAAGAATTACTTTCTAACAAACTTAGTTATTACGCCAATGCTGAGAGAGTTCATCGCACCACAGTTTCATTCCAACCTGTCAAAGCAAACACCAACTGATAATCAGAACAGACCTAACAGCAATAAATCACAAGTTAAGAATCAAGATAATTAGAGTTAATTTCAGCCCTCAGTTAAGCTCATCATCGGGCGGAGGACTCGAGCGATCGGAAGAGCAACGAGAGTCGTCACCAGCTCCCTATCGAACATCGAAGGGACTGAATTTTGGACGAAAGTGGTTAATATCGGATGACTTTTAACGCAACTCAGAAGCATCATATTTCACCAACAAATCAAAGATTGTAGCGGCCATTTCAACCCTTTGGTTCAGACGCAGAGTCATCATCACCAAATTGGGAACCTCCCTCAACGACATAAAGCCGACAGTTCCTGAATTTGCGCCCTTTCCTGGAAGGAGAAGAAATGTTAGTACCGAAAGAAGAACTCAGTTCCGGGCCATTCCACAACAAGTATAACCAACACAGTAAACGAATGTACTCAAGTAAAGAAGGAAGTTTTTGATTCCAAACCGGCTCACAGTCGCAACCAAAATTCCAACAGGCAGTAGCCGAAGAAGTAATCAACAAGTTCCACACCAGCAGCCAACCAATTATGAAGCATAAGCTATCTCAGATACAACAACAACATCCAACACGAACACACTTGGTAAAGCTAGTGTATCGGCAATGGAAAATTCTGATAACTTGATAATTTGAAGCCTTTCTCGACCACACAAAGTCTGCAGCTCCTAAGTCTTTTCCTGAAAGAAGAAGAACCAGATTATATGCAAAAAGAAGCGTTTCTTAAAGGAAATCACGACCTGCTAATTAGAAAACGGAGAAGTTCTTTTCTCAAAAGAACACAACGGAGAACACCAGGTGCACAATCCAAAACCAATTCAGAAGAATTAAGAGCAGTGAAGCAAAATCAACCCTCAGTTCTGAATCATCATTGGACAGAAGCTCGAGTAGCCGGAAGGACAACAAAGGGGTTTGTCGTCAACTCCCTACCAACTTGAAAGCATCAACGACATTCGAAAGCAACAACGGCCGTAAACCTCTTAGCTCAGACGTAGTGCCGTCATCGCCAATTCAAAACCTTCCCCAGCAAGCATAAGATAGGGAAAATGTCTGAATTCGAGTATGTCATTCTCTGCGAAGAAGAAGAAAAGAAGCGTTAGCACGGTTTCAGAATATATCACCATGACCAGTTATTTTTTTAGCAGCGTAGCAAGAGAAAAAAACAAGTTACAAAGTCAACAGTGAATAGCAGCAAATCAGAGTAAAATAACATGGCATTCACCATTTCTTTAAGAACTCTATTTTTCCGTTCAACCACACCATTTTGTTGAGGTGTATAAGGTGCGGTAGTCTCATGAATGATTCCTACGGATTGGAAAAATACAGGATCATAATATTCACCACCTCTATCTGTTCGCAACGTTTTAATTAGCACATTCTGTTGTACTTCAACTTCAGTTTTATAAATTTTGAATTTATCTAAGGCTTCGTCCTTAGCGTGCAACAGATAAATATAACAAAACCTAGATGTATCATCTACGAAAGTGACAAAATATTTTTTATGCCCCAATGATGGAGTAGCATGTAGATCACATAAATCACTGTGTATCAACTCAAGGATGACAGATTTTCTTGTTATATTTTTAAAAGGTTGCCTAGTGATCTTTGTTAACATGCAAGTTTTACACTTTTCTATATTTTTATCAAAAACTGGAATTAAATTATCTTTAGACATTTCATGCATTCTTTTATAATGTACATAAATACAGAACTAGAATCATTAGGAACTCCATTCAAATTCATCATAAACATACCATTATTATAATATCCAAATCCTACAAACACACCAGACTTCGATAAAACATATTTATCGGATTCACACACTTGCTTGTATCCAAGCTTATTTAATACAGGACCAGAAATTAAATTCTTACGTAATTTAGGAACATACAATACATTAAACAAAATAATAGTTTTTCCAGAGCTAAATTCTAGCACCACGTTTCCTTTGCCTTCAACGGGAGCGAAGTGATCATCTCCCATGTAGAGGACAAAACCATCTTCCACTGGAACAAAAGTCTTGAACCAGAAACGGTCCTTGCAAACATGTGTTGTGGCACCAGAATCAATTCACCACGCAATAGCATCATCCTGCACATAAAATGCTTCAGAATTTAGTGAAACCGAATGTTTAATCAAACCATTCAAATCACGAATTGATTTCTGACCTTGGTTTTCAGATTGGTCCTTAGACCCCTTTCCTGAACCACTTGCGTTCGCGTTGTCATGCTTTTTACCGAAGCGGCAATCCTTCTTGAAGTGGCCTGTTTTGCCACACTTCCAGCATTCTAGTTTCGGTTTCTTGTTAGCACCGAAACTGCCCTTTTTGTTCTTGAAAACACGCTTCTTTCCTTTGTTTTTGTTGTTATCGTTCTTACCACCCTCTTCGACCATATTAACTGAGGGTCCAACAATTTCTTTGCCCTTTCCTTTGTCATTTCCAGGGCTCTTAGAGATTCTTCTATGCGCAAGTGACTTCCAAGTTGGATCAAAGACAGTTCGTCTTTTCCATGCTTCAGACTATGTTTGAAATCCTTCCACGAAGGAGGCAACTTGTCTATGATTCTTGAGACATATATTGTTTCATCCATCTTTAATCCGTGCAGTGTGAACTGTCCAAGGATTCGGAGGAGTTCATTGAATTGTTCCATGACAGACCTTGATTCAACCATTTTGTAATTGTTGAAATCGGTTACCAGAAACTTTTTACTGGATGAGTCCTCTGCCATGTACTTGGATTCGAGACAATGCCACAATTCCTTTGCAGATTCCACATTTTGGTAAATATCAAATAAGGGATCAGACATACCGTTAAGAATGTGCCCTCTGCATATGTAGTCGTCGTTCTCCCATTTTGATCTGCGTCTCAGATTTTCAACCGTGTCATCTTCCAGAATTTCTGGAATCGGTGTAGACAGGACGTGCACCACCTTCAACGTTGTCAACATGCATCTTCTTCTGCCAGCGCCTGAAGTCTTGTCCTTGAAACTTGTCCAATTTTCCGAAATTTCTGGTCATCTCCTTGACGGTGTTTCCAGCCATGATTATCAGAATAAGTACTTTGTTCGTTTGTTAGAAATTGGTATGATAATCTTGGATATCTTCGATGAATCGCGTTCGAAACACTTTCCGAACAAAGTATTTCGACCCTATATATTGCCTGGGTTCACGAAATCTTTGCGGGAATAATTCACGAAGAACAATCTGTATCCGGCAATGGAGAACAGATCAAGAATGTAGAGAAAAGAAAGGTATTGTTTTTCTGTGTGTGAAAAACGAGGCAAATTGACTCCTTTTATAGGAGATCAATAATAGTAATTGAAACGACACAACTATTCAGAAATATTTCTGAACGTTAGGAAAATTGGGATTGAAATTTATTCAAAATTTTCGCTCGGGGCGCTGCCCCGCACCCCGCCAGGGGCTCCGTCCCTTGGAACCCCGTTTCAATTATTCGTATTCAATTATATGTTGGCTTGACGAGCGTGTACTCCGCACTACCCTAACTCGTTTCCAAGCTTAACGCATAATTGCATTGGCCTATAATAAATCTCATTACTACTAAATTCCGTTAATGAGACTAAAATCACCAACATTTTATATTACCTGAACACCATACTTATGATTATATAATAACTTCATTGTCTGTGTGTAATTGAATTCCTGTGATCTATTTTGGAGTTGGTGTTTCTTTGGTGGAGTGTGTGTCCACTGTCTAGCCTTTCTTTGTAACTGAAAGCACAACTTGTGCCTTTTTTATGTTTAATGCTATTTGGCTTTTTCAAAAAAACAATAGGAATTTCCATACAAGACATAACAAAAGGGGTTAAGAAAAAGAGAGAGAATTGAAAGAAAAGGGTTAGAATTTGCCACAAGTGATGGCACATTTTTGTTATAATTTGCCAACCTAGGCAACTATAGTGGTCAAGACCTAATGACAAATTTACAAACATCTACTTGACTTCAAAACTTTCACATACATATATCACAACGAGTAGATAGAGTTTTATGAAGCTCAGATACATAGCACATATGAAGCATGACACTTACATTGACACCCGTAATAATTAAAAAAAATGAATAAATTAAATGTAATTACAAGTGTCAGTGTCTGTTTTAGACACAAACACAAATATGGACACACTATTTTTCAGAAGTGTATGTGCTAAAGAGATAGAGTTACAACAAGTGAATCATTCCTAAAGGTAAAGGTACATACATAGATATCAATAGATATCAATCCCTGTACACTAAGTTCTGCATGATATGTGTCTTTTATTAGCACTGAAAGGAAGGCAAAAGACACCATCATCACCAAAGGCGCATCTTCGTCTATTCGCTACTCAAGAAGGTAATAATGTACATGAAAAATAAGGTTAGGCAGGTAACTTTTCACAAGCACCATAGTAGGGTGCAACCACTTATGCTTTTGTGTTATCCATTTTGTGTCAGGTGGAATAGTTTATTGCAGAATCACCTATAATCAAATGCGTCAGTTAGAATCACATATCGGAATAAACATAGAAGAAGTTATCAAAGTTTTCTAGGTTTTATTACTGTGTGTGGAGTCGATTGATGACCGTGGTGACAGGCTTCCCTTTTCTGTATTATCAAGTCCAAAAAATGTGGTAGAATATGATTAGCTATAAGGTATCATCATGTAATGTAAAACTAAAAAATCTAACAGAAAAAAAAAACTACCATTAGAATGACGCTTCCCCTTGACAGCGGCAAAATTCTTATATGTATAGCCAACGAAACTGAGATCTTGAGTAGTTAAGAGGGTCTGCATGCAAAAATATTACGAGAAGCGTAAGATTTTTGGTATTCTAACAAGTTAATCAACTTATACCACACTTGGATTTGGATTCAAGTAGTTACAGATTTAAAGACGAAGGATCCAACGATTATAGTGATAGTTTATATTTTTCCTGCAAGTAAATAGAGTTTTACCTTTCTGATGGGTCCGGATCCTGTTCGAGTTGGCTTTGGCAGTTCAACCTATGGATACCATTACAATAAATGTCACAAATTCGACCAATTAAAAATTATTTGAACCGAGTTAAAGCAAAAGATATGAAAATCCATGCACCTATTTCTTAGTATCATATACCTCATCGAATTTCATAAAATTCTGAGTGTCAAGCTCCCCAAAGACTCGCGGTTTAAATGCTGCCTCGGTTCCATAGAGCCTGTTCCATATGATATCTCTGAACCAAGGATGAGCCTGGCAATTAAGATGCAATAATGTTATCAGGGAATAGCGTGATTTAAGACTAGTCCGTTGAAAGTGGGAAAAGAGAGAAAGAAAACCACATCTTACACACTTTAATTTCAGCTGCTCCTCTGGTACCAAGCCTATGTGGAACACCACAAAGCAACTTGCATATCAGATCTTTTGCTTCAGGCGTCAGTCTTGCCTCGTCTGGAAATTTTAAGTGATTTTTCCAGTGAACAATCTGCAGACACTCGTTGTCACCAGGAAAAATAAGTACAAGGCTATTGGGAATCATCGTCTATAACATATATTCACAGGGCTGCAAAGAAATGCTTAAGGACGGAAGAATAAGGAAAAAGTATTCAAAACCTTTCGGCATGTTGTTACAGGATCATCAGAGTAAAATGGAGGATAACCGACAAGCATCTCATACATAATAGCCCCAAGAGACCACCTGCATCAGTCAAAAATACTTATCAGAGTTCCAAATATTTCTTAAACACTTATCGGAGTTGCAAATGAGAAAGAATATCAACAAACCAGTCGCACTCCACACCATAACCCTTTTTCAATAACACTTCCGGAGCGATATAGTCTGGAGTTCCAACAGTAGAAAATGCCTGCCATGAAATGAATAGATAAGCTAGCGAAGAATTTTCATGCAAGAAAATGAAAACATGTTCAAAGTGGTAAAAAAAAAATAGATCGAAATCAACATTTTCTTTTATAAGCCAAAAACATACATTAATCGAACAAACACTGCTGAAATGATTGCACCACAAAAAGATGTGAAACAGAAAAGAAAGACCAAAGCAAAAATGCAATAGCGTAAAGCATTTACCAATTTCCTCCTATTCATTTGCCAATGCTGAAGTTGCTCGAGCGGACTTTTCCAACGCCTACCATTTCTGTTATTTGGGCAATTTCCATCAACGTCCATTGTATCATTCAAGTTATCGTCATCCAATATTTCACTTTCACTTATAGCTGATATATTTGAGCAGTCAAGTGGTTTGCAAAGACCGAAATCCGACAGTTTCATGTGACCATATTTGTCTAACAGAAGGTTGTCAGGTTTTATATCCCTGAGGAAACGAGAAGAAACTTATAACAGCAAAACATGGTTTATAATAACAAGATGAAAGTAGATTTTAAAATGTAACGATACCAACCGATGAATGTAGTTGTGTTTATGAATAGACTCTATGGCCAAAACGGTTTGGGCGATGTAAAACCTAGCCACACTTTCTGTCAAAGTTTCTTCCCTCATCAATAAAGTCATTATATCGCCACCAGGTAAATATTCCATTATAAGATATAAGAATTCAGGATCTTGAAATGAGTAATAAAGTTTCACAATGAAGTCATTCACAACTTCTGCAAGAACATTCCTTTCAGCTCTAACGTGCTCAACCTATGATGGAAAAGGAAAACAAATCCAATACATTAACATAAAAATTGAATTGTGATGCGGAGATTGAAAAAATATACCACAATATTAAGATTTTAGAAATTGCAACTGCGCTGCAATTTTCTGTGATACCATTATGAAAAGAACAGACATCCATAGTGTTAATGAAATTATGAAAATTCACCTGTCCCCTACTGAGCATTTCGGACTTTTTCAACTTTTTCATCGCATATATAATACCCGATTTCTTCTCGCGACAGAGTCTTACCTATGAAATCACACGGTATAAGATGCCACACAACTTTACCATTTAAGCTATCAAAAATATAATCAAATTGTGATTCCAAAGAAAACATAGGAATATCAGTACCTCACCAAAGGCTCCCCTACCAATAATGGTTAAAAGATCAAAATCTTCAACACATATTTTATGTCTTTTCAACCGCATAAACTCAGTCTCCTTGCTCTCTAAATCCTTCAGTAAATTAATCTGTTCCTCTTCTGGTACATGAGACGATTCTAACTCCTTTTGCAGCTCCGAACGCCTACAAATAACAAAAACAATGTTAACTTAACTCCCAGCATTAGCATTTTCACAAAAAGAACATAATCTCTATAAAAAAAAGCTTCACATAAAGTATTCTATATTGTAACAGGTGGAATCGTTTTTATACGTGCATAAGAAGCCATTCATCAAACACATAACAAATAGATCTAAACAAAAAGAAAAATGCATGCATGGTGTTTTCTTTTTATACCTTTCCTTGCGTTCTTGGATATGTTTCATCTGAGACCTATAATGATTCTCAATGAATTTCTTAGCTGCAGCAACCCTTTCCATAGTTATGGTGGAAACAGCCTCATCCTCTTCACCACCCGCAACGGCACCCACCTCATGTTGTTGTTCTTGTTCCTCCTTCCCCATGTGATCCTCCATGCCGAAAACCAAAACCAAAACCCCTTCTCTTTTTTCTTTCTCTTTGAAATGAACGAGACAAAAAAACAAGAGAACAACGAGAGTCTTCTAAAAAAACACAGAGGAAGAGGGAAGGGAAGGAGCTATGTGAGACAAGTGTTGAATGATTGTTGGTTGGGTCCCACTGTAATCCTACGGTGTTTAAGGTCGACGAATCCGAGATTTTTCTTCACCCTTTATGGGAACATCCGTACCATGTTAATTTGACTTGTCTAAATGTCTGTTTTTTATTTGAAAGATATTTATATTGATATTCACAATCATCATTGAGAAGAATAGGAAGAAAAATAAAAGAATGTTGTTGATTTTAGAAATTAGAAACAAGCTTTATTTGGTTAATGGGAGCTCTACACTAAAAAAAGACAATATCAAAGCAATGCATGGTATAAATTTGATCTTAACATTTAGTATTTTTGGATTTTGTCGACTATGTGTCGCGACGGAAATGGAAATTAAAAAAAAACGAGTTATTTTTCTTTATGTGTTGTCCTTTTTTCTCTTTTTACAATGTTACAGGGCAAATGCTTCTTATTCTCTTTGGTTGTTGTTTTTCCACGTTCCAAAGATTTTTAAGATAGAAACTAGCATATTACTTAATTTTGTACATAATTAATCATAATTTTCAGTATATTAAAAAATAAAAATAAAATTTCCTTTCTCATTATCACCACCACTTAATGATTTCAATTATAAATAAATAAATTTTAAATTAATGTAAAATTTCTCTCTACGCTCACCCCTTCCCTTTATTTTAGTATGAGGTCTTGACCTCTACCTAAGATTATGGTCTTTTCTCATTTTTAGGAGTGTATTTCTTTTTAAATATTTAGATAGTAAAATACGAAACTCCTTTAAACTAGTAACTCATTCTTCTTCCCCTCACTTCATATTTTTACTAAGGATAAGTGTAATTCATACTTTACAATTTATTTTTTGTTTTTGTTTTATATTGTTTCTAATTTTTATTTAATTAATTTTTTAATATCAGGATGGACAGAGTCATCTCAAACTTTTGAGAGGTCCTGTGTAAGAAATTGGAGTTATCTTCACTTAAGTAGTGAAATTTTTTTAAGAGGTCTTATTTAATCGTAAAATAATTGTGCAATATGTATATGGAGGTCCTTTTTTCCATAGATTAATCAATACAAAATGTGAGGTCATGTGTTGTAGGCCGCCTTACACACCCTCAAATACGGCCCTAGTGATGGACCATTGAAATGTATATATAACAGTAAGAATATCGTCACTTTGAAAAATCCAAAAGAAGATTGGTTCATTGATTTCAATAAAAAAAAATGGAATAGTCGACCTCACCACCATAAGTTTCAACATAATTGATCATGACATGTTGACAAATTTCTCAGAGAGGTGACACGGGGAGGTTGAACACCTTTCACCTTCTAGTTAATGAGATAACAGTGACACATGAAAACATGTCATGTCTTTTGCATTTCCCCATTCAAGGGCGTCTCGTTAACCACACAGTTATTACTCAAGAGGAAGAAATGAAATTGGTGAACAATAGTAAATCCGTTAATCCATGGGGAGAGTTATAGAATCAATGAATGTAAGGAGACTTATGTCATCGCACGAATCTAGATATGGAGCGATAGCTGCATGAGTGTGTCGACGAAAAGGATGTTACACGAACCCCTGTATTCTAAGAGAAAACTTGATAGATTGTGATTTGCCACTGTAACTATTATCACTGAAGGTGAGATAATACTTAGAAGGGAGGTTGAATAAGTATGAAAGAATAAAACTTAAAATTAAAACTCAAGTATTTTTATCCTGGTTCATTGAACTCAACTACTACAGTCCACCCTTTCTAGAGTGATTTGCCTTTCTCAATCAAGGACTTAATCCACTATTTAATCAAACAGATTACAATAGTAACACCTAAGAACAACTGTCCTTAGTCTTCTCAAGAGCTACTGATCCCAACTAGATCCTCTTAAGGAAATCTTTTACAATCAATGTAAAACTAATACAAGAGTAAGAATGCTTCTAAAAAGCTATTATCACAACTGTGATATTTCTCTTAAGTTTAAGAACAATGAAATAAATTCTTAGAATGAATATGAAAGTATGAGAGCTTGAATGTTTTATTTCTTTTCAATGCCAACGTCAACTGAAGAATTTGGTGGAGTCTTGCTTTTATAGGCAGTTGATCCAAGGTGAGCTTCACGTTGAGAAGAGTGTCCAAAAGGTCTGAGCCTTTTTGTCTTTACATCAAGTGACCTTTCCTAGAAGAAGAAAGCATAGAAAAATCCTTTTTGTATGTGTTCTTGTGTCTAGCATAAATAAGGAAAGAGACGTTTGATTTACTCCAACGGATATAAAACTTTGAATATTTCTTCTTCAGTTTTCAGCAAATTCATCAGAGTCTAATTGGATCAGAGTCTTCTGATGATGATCAGAGTTTTGCTGAATCAGAGTCTTCTGCAGCAGGTGTGCTTTCAGCGTGTTTAAGATCAGAGCATATTTGAGACAGAATTTCAGTACTGGCAGCTTTAGTACTTTCAGAATCTTCTGTAGATACTATGCTTTGAAAAACTCTTCATACAAAATTCTTCTTTGCTTCAGATGCTTCTGACTTGCTTCAGATTCTTCTGGAGCTTCTGCTTCAGATCCTTCTGGAGGCTACGCTCAGAATCTTCTGTTGGCAGCAATCAGAATCTTCTAATGAATGCATCTGGCGCTTCAGAGTCTAGCTAATTTCTTGTGTTCAATTCTAATTTGCTTCTGGAGTGTTAATTCCTTTACTATCTGTAGTAAAAACTCTCAAGCAAATTTTAGAGTATATAATTCTTAAATACAAAATTTCATAATAGTTATCATCAAAACATAGAGATATTATTAAGAACCAATCTGTGTTCTAACAATCTCCCCCTTTTTGATGATGACAAAAACATCAGAAATTTTGTTTGATTGAAAATATTAAATTATAACTCCCCCTGAGATGATGAATCTCCCCCTGAGTTAAATACAGATAAGGAATAGAAACTTCCCTTTTGTCTTGAGTAATTTTCAGAGTTAGATCTTGATTGTTCTTTTAACATTTGAAAGTCAGAATGTCTTGCACATATTAGATTCAGAGTTTGATAATAGTCAAATGATCTGAGAGACTCAAAGTATCTTTTATAGGGTGTACTTATCAAATGTTCTGAAATACTCAAATTAAATGTTAGATAGAATAAATATGTCTGAAGTTTCATTCTGGTGAAGTTAAATTTAAACAGTTCAGATCTATATTTTCTCCCCCTTTTTTGTCATAAGCAAAAAGTAAAAACTTAAAAAGACAAATAAAAGGAAACAGTAAATGAGATATTTCAATGGAGAAAACTTTGATTCATTCAATGAGTTCAGATCAATAGTACATGCATCAGAAGATATATCAAAAAGTACATAAGCAAACATCAGATGCAAAAACATCAGAATGAAAGAAAATGAAAATCTAAGAGTGTTTTGACAAAAGCATCTTCAATAGATCTGTGATCTCAGAGGAGGACTGCTCTTGCTTTGACATCCACTTAGCCATTGTTTCATTTTTCTGATCCTACTTTGACATCCACTCTGTCATGTCTTCAGACTTTTTATCTTGTTTTGCCATCCAAGACTTGATCTCTGATTGACCAGCTTCCAGAGCAGCAATTTTATCCTCAAAATCTGGATGTTCTTGCTTTAACTCAGATGAAGAGGGATGATCATTTTCTGGAGCTTGAACAGAGTCAATTTCCATGGGAGTCTCAGAGCTTGGAGCAGTAGAGCCAGAAGGTTGTTCTATCAGAGTCATGGCCATAGGATTGTCTTCAGATGCAGATGTAGATGCAGTATTCTCTTCTGATGATGGAGGAGCATCTGTAAGAAGTAGTGGTCCAGATCTCTTGACGGTCCAGAACAAATTTCTTGCAGCTTCAGCGAATCTGAGCTTCGCATCATCAGAACATATGTTCTTCAGATTTGATGCTATAGTGTTGAACCTGCTGATGAATCCATTCCAGATGACATCAGATTCTTGGGCATCCATTGTTGCTGAATACCTCTTCTGTACAGTACCTAAATACAACTGTATTTCTTGCAAAAAAGATTGAAATAAAGGATTAACATCAAGTCTAGGCTTGGGATGTAACAGAGGTTCCAGTGTTATTGGTTTTGGTTGGGGAGTAGATGGAAATAAGGATTCACGAGTGGAAATCAGAGGAGGAGGATAGTAGGGGAAAAATGGAATCTCAGATGATTTTTCTGGTTTTGACCTTTTTAGAGCATTTGTTAAACATGGTTTGGCAGTTGGGTTATTAGAAACAACATAAAAGTGTTGATCAGTGTAAGGTTGAAAAGCAGATTTTGCAGGTTTATTAGAAGCAACAGATTTAGCAGATGATACAGGTATAGCTGAAGTAACAGCTTTGACAGATTTATCAGAATATGGTATTGTTGCTAATGAACCTGCATCTGACATGGATTGAATATATGTGATAAGCACAGATGGAAGGGTTATTGTGAGTTTGGGTTTCAGGGGAGTGATAGGGTCAGATGGTTCAACTCTGTCATAAAAATCTTTGAGTTTGAAACCATATGCCAGATTGTGAAATAGGGATGAAACTTGTGCACAAGAGATAGATGATCTTGGGTTAGATGTTTGGTTAGGATTTGGGATCAGGATTTCAATTCTGGATTGGGTGTGGGAGTAGGATCTGGAATAGAAGCTTTAGAAGGTATAGTGGGTTCTGGTTGGTTTACCTCAGAGTCTCTGTGAGATGGAGAGATTAGAAAATCAGGGTGAATGTCAGATTCTGAGGAGTTTGATGAGGTGGTTGGTGTGCAGGAGGTAGAAGATACTTGAAACACAATTTTTAGTGGTGTGACATCAAGAACTTCTGTCTCAGGTGTAATACCCCAAATTTTGCCCTAAGATTTGTCGTCGCATTTCATTGCATTTTTATTGCATTTAATCAATTACTAACAAATTTGTGTATTCGTTTGACTTTTTGCAGGTAAATATCATATGGCATGTATTTTTTTTCTAAAAAGTAAAAATGGCACAATTGGCAAGAGGACATGTAGGGGTCAGAAGGTTTTCTTCAGAAAAGAGGAGAGAGAAAGGGAGAAACAAAGGAGATCCCCAGGAAAAAAAAAGCGGTCGTTCCCACAACTCGTCAGAAGGATCGGACCTCTGAGCTCTCCAGTGTTCTCTTATTCAAACCAAACCAACATTCACCGAAGCAAGCCTCCGCTTCGAAGGTTAGATTCCTAAATCCTTTGTATTTTTCATATTTATTTGCATCCTTGCCATGTTAACCTTCATTGTTGTTTAGATCCGTAGATTTTGATCTGTATGAACCACGATTGTGTCGTATAGGATTGTTTGCATGTCCATTAATTGTCTGTTTGCATTTGCAATTCTATTGTTATTTTTTATCAAAACCTTTTTCAAAATCAAAACCTTTTTTTATTAAAACTAAGACTTTTTTTTTTCCAAAAACCGTTTTTTGTTCCCGTAAACATTTTTTCCCAAAAAAAAAACCTTTTTGTTCCCGTAAACATTTTTTCCTAAAAAAAAAACTTTTTTTTTATTCCCAAAAACCTTTTTTGTTCCCGTAAACATTTTTTTCCCAAAAAAAAACCTTTTTTGTTCCCGTAAACATTTTTTTCCAAAAAAGCCTTTTTTTTTGTTCCCGTAAACATTTTTTTCCAAAAAAATCTTTTTGTTCCCAAAAACATTTTTTTTATAATTTTAACTTAAATATTTTTTTATTAAAAAATTAAACCATTTTTTTTATAATTAAAATATTAAAAAATTAAAACCTTTTCGTAAGGAACTCCTGATGTTTGTCGTGTCATTTTATGTACCTTTTATTACTTTTCTTTCTTTTAGCATTTCATGTGCATGCTCGAGGTTGAGATGTGCTTGTGGTGGCCACAACCCCACACTATTTTCCTCCCTCACTTCATTCTAAGTGTCATTACATATTTTCATATTCTTCATGTTTTCAAAAATGTTTCTTTGTTTCTTTATACCCTCTGCCTTTATTACTTTTCTTATTTCTGTACCTTAATTATTCCTCCATATAATGATTTGTCATATTTTCACATTTTTCTATAGTTTTATCCTTTCGAAGGATTAGGTCCAGCCTTTTGGCCGCCGAGTCAATAGCCTTACCCCTTTAATGGATCAAACCCTGTTTCACAAATGTCTCGCCGTGGACAAAATTACAAAACTACCCCTAGCTTTAGGTCAAAGAGTCGCCGCACTCATTTTAGGGTTTCCCGCCGCGGAATCCCTAACCTAACCCTAATGCACTTAACAATTTATAACATAGAGATCGGAGTTTAAGACTCCATGTAAGCGTGTCCTTAAGATGCGTTTATTCCCCTTGAGACCTTGACCACAGTCAAGAAGTCTCTAACCTCCCTTTTGAGGGGAACTACAGTTACTCTGATTCCATTCCCGTAAGGATATGTAGGCACAAGATGCGATGTCTTGCCGAGTAAACTTAGAATTAACCCCTAGGTCTTTTTTAATTTTCAATCCTTTGTATATACCCTTAAGCAAAATAATTAATGAAATAAATAAAAAAAAATAAACAAAAGGTTCCCGTAGAGTACTACGGAAGTTTAGGGTGCTAATACCTTCCCTAAATTTAACCAACCCCCGAACCTTAGATCTCTCCCTTTTAGGTTTTTCCTTTCTTTAACCTTTCCTTCGGATAAATCAAAGACCGGTTGTAAATGAATTAAGATTCAAGTTAATCAATAGATTGACATCCAAATTTCACCGCAACAGAAAATGGCGACTTCACTGGGGAGTCCTAACTATTGAGGGTTATCCCTATTTTGTTTATTTTTCTTTATATATTTGTTTTATTATATATTTTGCTCACTTGTATGTATATATTGGGGTACCTTACTTGGAGTTACTGTGTTGTGAGATAAGTCCTACACCCGGACTTGAGTGACACTATTATAGGATGGTGATATATTCGACGAGGCTTATAGGGAGTGAGTCCCGACTAAGTTAAATCGAGAATCACCGCTCAGTTGAGACACTTTCGAAAATGGTTCGGTTGATCGAGTGTAATCGTGAAAACTTTTACCATTATCGATGGGAGTATGTGATACTGGGAACCGTAGTACCTTTACACCATCTTGACCTTATATAGGACGTAGTGCGGGAACTATATGGGAGTAGTCCTACAATGGTTGCTACGCGATGCTACACTCGAACGAGGTTCTCTTGAGAATATTATCGACCCTTGAGTCAGTCGAGAAGTTGATAATATCCGAAAGATGGGCTGATAACTTTGGGCACTTTTTTAGAACCCTTGTTCTGCAGGTACAATTAACCTATAGTACACACCACTTTGGGAAGGGTAGACCTTGACTCCATTCATTGTTCCTCTAACTTAGGACCTTTTGTTTGCTTATGTGTATTTGTGTTCGCATCCATAAAGCATCATATCATTTCTAGTTTCAAGGAATTCAGCAGTCCTTTGCAAATTCGAAAAGCCTTACATTTTAAAGTCTAAAATTTTTTCCAACTTTCTTAAAAAGCAATATTCGCAATCGACCGTTGAAATTCTTGAAACCATTGCATGGCATCAGCATCACATTTTTGCATTGCATTTATCCCCCAGTTTCTCCTTCTTGGTCCTATCGTCTTCTAGTGTACCTTTGAGTCGTCAAGCTGATTCCTCGACACAGATATCAGACCAGAAACGGAACAGGAGTCACTTTTATCCTATTCTCATGACTTACACAGAGCTATATCCTGACTTAGTCCGGCAAGGACTGATTACTACAAAGGCTTTACCACCTCCTCTTAATCCTCCGACTGGATTTAGGGTTGATCTCCATTGTGCTTCCCATGAGGGTTCCCCAGACCATGACTTGGAGCATTGTTTTGCATTGAAGGCTAGAGTATGTGAATTGGTTAGAACTGGAATACTTGATTTTACAGACAGTCATCCGGATGTTCAGAAAAATCCCTTGCCAGTACATCAGAATTGAAGCTTTGTCATTGGTTTTTTTTTTCTCGTTGTTTGCATTTTCCTTATTTTGTTTAAGTTGTTTGCTTTCAATTATGTTTGTACTTTCATTAATGAAATAAGCATTGCGACTTTTGATTCAATTCATTTCCGTCCATTTATTTGCATCCTTATGCTTTATTTTTCAAATGTTTACTTCTTGTCCAAAATTTTGATATGCTAAGATCGGAGGGAGGATGATGAAAACGTTATACCCATAACTGCTGTCAGTATGCTTTCAATTAAACCTTGTTGACGATGTAAGGCATTGTTTCAATTCCCAAACACTGGAGAAATAAGGAAGTTAATCCCTCGTTACCCCCTTCGAGCCTAGAAGTTGGAGTTTCTTTCGTTACAAAAAACCCACAATTTTAACCTTGGGATGGGTAGTTCTCAGTTAACTTGGTTGTGTGTTCATACGATACACCTTTCATTAACAAATTTTCCTTCGCACACGTCAAATAAGTGTCGAAGATGTTTTCTAATCAAAAGGTCGATGATGGTTCACCGTAATCATTAAAATCAAACAGTCACTTTCCTTCACACAAAAAAATAATATAAAAAAATCAAAAGAAGCCCGCTAAGTCAAAACCTATGAAGGAGACTTAGGCAAAATTGGGGCATCCCGCTGACTGTAAACTCTAAAATAAACAGTTCAGGCAAAATTTAGGGATAATACAAAGAGATTTTTAAATCCTTATCTTGAAAATCCTCAATGTCAAAACAATCAAATGTTATAGGGGAGTAGTGGCTGCCTTTTCATAGGTCCCTTTGACTTCTGAATCATCACTGCTACGATCAATGAAATCCCTAACTTAGGGGAACCTGAATGCATAGTATGAGTTAACTGAGCATAGGACTGAAGATCATCACGTAGATTGGGTGGTACAAATAAATTTTGAGCCTTTATCTTTTGTTTCATAAACCGTGAACCAGGCCACATTACAACCCTCAAAAGACCTAATTGAAGCAAGGTTATTTTGAAAGTATACTACAGCAAGGTTGCGTAACCTGACTCCTAAAGATCTTTGTGAATCATTTATTTTGGCAGTACACCTTTGTTTTAAACTTTGAGCGTCTTGAACCGTTGTGTTCTGACTAACGACTCATGTATTTTCCATCTTTCAAAAATAATTTTTCAAAAATCGCATGAACTTTGCATTACCATGTTTGTATGAATATTTTTGTTTGCAAACTGGCTTTCCTCTAAGGAATTTTCAAACAATGAGAAACTTGGTCAAGTGATCTTATCAGGGGCAAGTTCCTTTTACATCCTGTCAAAGAATCAGTTCAAGATTTGTTCAAGGCAATATCTTCTCAGATTTGGTTTATCCAGAGAATTGTTCAAGACCCAGACTGGGGCAAGCCCTCCGAGGATACAACAAAACAGTCGATTCCACGAATTAGACAGCTGAAGCAGTTATCAGTTCATTTGACCTGGGGCAGTTTACTCGCATAATCCCTAAGCAGTTATTCATCATTCCTACAGTGACTATCAACTTGATACAGTTTAACAGAATGACAGTGATCTCCGTGTTGAGGAATCAGTCCTCCAGTTTTGTCATCTCACAGAAAGAGTCGAGTCTTGTCGTCGATGTCTGCATTTGCATTTGATCATATGTCATAGCATAATTCCTATACATGTGCATATCTTGGGTGCTTTATTCCCCATTTACATTTTTATCTTGGGTGCTTTACTCCCCATTTACATTTCTATCTTGGGTGCTTTACTCCCCATTTACATTTCTATCTTGGGTGCTTTACTCCCCATTTACATTTTTATCTTGGGTGTTTTACTCCCCATTTACATTTTTATCTTGGGTGCTTTACTCCCCATTTACATTTTTATCTTGGGTGCTTTACTCCCCATTTACATTTTTATCTTGGGTGCTTTACTCCCCATTTACATTTCTAGCTTGGGTGCTTTACTCCCCATTTACATTTCAATCTTGGGTGCTTTATCCCCCATTTACCTTCTATCCTTGGGTGTTTTATCCCCCATGTACCTTTTATCCCGGGTGTTTTATTCCCCGTTTACCAGATATTCCTGGGTTTACCTAACATCATGGTGTTTTACCCCCATTTACTTTTTTTTTTCCCTGAGGTCGTGTTTTACTCGCGTCTTACCTTGTGGGCAAAATTTATTTACTTGGCATCATGGGTGTTTTATCCCCATTTGCGTTTTTCTCCTGAGCTCGTGTTTTACCCGCGTCTTACCTTGCGGACAATTTCTAATTTACTTGTCACCTATCAACAATTCTGTGTCGTGTCTATCCGACGTTCTTCCAGATATGACATGTCTTCTTCCCTAGTGCAATTCCTCGATGGGTCGTCCCCTGTGACGTTGTTTCGTCTGTATCCGTGCATTTGTCATTTTCATCATACGCATCATATCAGATTCATATCATATTTAGCATTATAGTTCGTTTTGTTTTGTCCATATCATTGCATAGCACTGCGTCTAAAGGCAAAATTTTCGGTTATCTGTATTTAAATCCCTCCACCATGATTTCTCGAGTCTCCGCTGCTCAAATCACCCGGTGAAGTTATTTAAATAGGGGCAACTGTAATACCCCAAATTTTGCCCTAAGATTTGTCGTCGCATTTCATTGCATTTTTATTGCATTTAATCAATTACTAACAAATTTGTGTAGTCGTTTGACTTTTTGCAGGTAAATATCATATGGCATGTATTTTTTTTCTAAAAAGTAAAAATGGCACAATTGGCAAGAGGACATGTAGGGGTCAGAAGGTTTTCTTCAGAAAAGAGGAGAGAGAAAGGGAGAAACAAAGGAGATCCCCAGGAAAAAAAAGGCGGTCGTTCCCACAACTCGTCAGAAGGATCGGACCTCTGAGCTCTCCAGTGTTCTCTTATTCAAACCAAACCAACATTCACCGAAGCAAGCCTCCGCTTCGAAGGTTAGATTCCTAAATCCTTTGCATTTTTCATATTTATTTGCATCCTTGCCATGTTAACCTTCATTGTTGTTTAGATCCGTAGATTTTGATCTGTATGAACCACGATTGTGTCGTATAGGTTTGTTTGCATGTCCATTAATTGTCTGTTTGCATTTGCAATTCTATTGTTATTTTTTATCAAAACCTTTTTCAAAATCAAAACCTTTTTTTATTAAAACTAAGACTTTTTTTTTTCCAAAAACCGTTTTTTGTTCCCGTAAACATTTTTTCCCAAAAAAAAAACCTTTTTGTTCCCGTAAACATTTTTTCCTAAAAAAAAAACTTTTTTTTTATTCCCAAAAACCTTTTTTGTTCCCGTAAACATTTTTTTCCCAAAAAAAAACCTTTTTTGTTCCCGTAAACATTTTTTTCCAAAAAAGCCTTTTTTTTTGTTCCCGTAAACATTTTTTTCCAAAAAAATCTTTTTGTTCCCAAAAACATTTTTTTTATAATTTAAACTTAATTTTTTTTATAATTTTAACTTAAATATTTTTTTATTAAAAAATTAAACCATTTTTTTTATAATTAAAATATTAAAAAATTAAAACCTTTTCGTAAGGAACTCCTGATGTTTGTCGTGTCATTTTATGTACCTTTTATTACTTTTCTTTCTTTTAGTATTTCATGTGCATGCTCGAGGTTGAGATGTGCTTGTGGTGGCCACAGCCCCACACTATTTTCCTCTCTCACTTCATTCTAAGTGTCATTACATATTTTCATATTCTTCATGTTTTCAAAAATGTTTCTTTGTTTCTTTATACCCTCTGCCTTTATTACTTTTCTTATTTCTGTACCTTAATTATTCCTCCATATAATGATTTGTCATATTTTCACATTTTTCTATAGTTTTATCCTTTCGAAGGATTAGGTCCAGCCTTTTGGCCGCCGAGTCAATAGCCTTACCCCTTTAATGGATCAAACCCTGTTTCACAAATGTCTCGCCGTGGACAAAATTACAAAACTACCCCTAGCTTTAGGTCAAAGAGTCGCCGCACTCATTTTAGGGTTTCCCGCCGCGGAATCCCTAACCTAACCCTAATGCACTTAACAATTTATAACATAGAGATCGGAGTTTAAGACTCCATGTAAGCGTGTCCTTAAGATGCGTTTATTCCCCTTGAGACCTTGACCACAGTCAAGAAGTCTCTAACCTCCCTTTTGAGGGGAACTACAGTTACTCTGATTCCATTCCCGTAAGGATATGTAGGCACAAGATGCGATGTCTTGCCGAGTAAACTTAGAATTAACCCCTAGGTCTTTTTTAATTTTCAATCCTTTGTATATACCCTTAAGCAAAATAATTAATGAAATAAATAAAAAAAAATAAACAAAAGGTTCCCGTAGAGTACTACGGAAGTTTAGGGTGCTAATACCTTCCCTAAATTTAACCAACCCCCGAACCTTAGATCTCTCCCTTTTAGGTTTTTCCTTTCTTTAACCTTTCCTTCGGATAAATCAAAGACCGGTTGTAAATGAATTAAGATTCAAGTTAATCAATAGCTTGACATCCAAATTTCACCGCAACATCAGGAATGTTGGATTCAGAAGGATTGGTTGATTCTGAAGGAATTTCAGAAGGTTTTGATGAGGGTGGATAAGATGAAATTTTTATTGTTTCAGATGAAACTGGAATAGATTCAGTGGGTTCAGATGATTTGGATGGTGGATTATCTGATGGTGGTTGTTTCTGAGGTTCAGATGATTTTAGAGTTTGTTGATGTGCAGAGTCCTTTTCTTGTATAGGTTCAGAGTGTTTTTCTGTTTGTTTTTCTTGTGGTTGTTTTTGTTGTTCAAATGGCTTTTCTTTAAGTGGTTCAGAGGGTTTTTGTTGAGCAGATGGTTTTGTTGTTTGTTGTTGTTCTGTGGGTTGTTTTTCTGATGGTTGTTTCTGTGGTACAGATTGTTTGATTTGAATTTTTGGTTGAGTTGATTGTGGTACAGAGACTTTTGGAGTTTGAATTGTTTTTGTTGCTATTGGTGTTGGAACAGATGATTTTTCAGGTGAAATGGAAATTGGATTAGCAGATTTTTGTGGTGATGGGGTAGAAACATGGGGTGGAGCAGTAACAAATGTATTTTATGTAGAGGGTGGTTTTGGAATAGACTTAATATTAGAATTATTTATAACAATAGATTTTGCAGAAGATACAGAAGTTTTAGTACCTTTGATCTTGATTCTTTTAGCTTGTACAGAAGGAGTGGCTCCAGATTCTTTCCTCTTTAACAGCTTCTGAGGATTCTCAGCAATCTTGATCTTCTTCTGAACAGGTGCAGCTTCTGCTTCTGGTTGAGTCCTCTTTCTTGGTGGTTCTTCTTCTTCTTCTACAATAGGCAGTGGTTGTCTTGCACTCTTTATGATATCTGCAGGAACAAGCTTGCCTTCTTTCTTGCAATCATCAATGTATCTTACTACAATTTCCCTAGGTTCTTCAGCATAGAACAGAGGGTAATCATCTATAGGAGTTCTCTTCTTACTCAGTTCAGAAATATTCAGCTTCTTGGGAGCTATTGTGAGTTCATCCACTATTTTAAGTCTCTGAAGACTTTTGGCATTCAGAGGCTTTCCCAAGATGAATTCCAATTCCTCTGTAACTCCAGCAGCGTACAGAGCAGTAACTAGTCCATTCTCAGTTAGAAGATCAGAGATTAACCTTCCAAAAGGAATCCAGGTTCTGATCTTCTGTCCTTTTTCTTTCACATATTCTCTAGAGGCATTTATATGATTCCAAAGATGCATAAAGAGAATATATGGAAGATCTACCTTGGTGCTCTGACTGAGGCAGTACATAAAATAAAGCTGTTCATTATTGACATAGTCTGGAGAGTTTGTTGACTTCCTATGATGAATGCATCCCATGAAGATCTTGGCCCAGATCTTGTAGTCAGGCTTCAGATCCTTGAACTTGTTAGAAGCTTGTCCAGCAGTCATCACTTCTTCATACACTTCATCCATATCCACACGCCCAGCTGGCAAGTGTGAAACTCCATCTGTTTCCTCATAGCCAATTAGTTTTCTGATCAGATCTTCTATTATTATTATTTTTTCTTTGCCCAGAACAGAAGATAGGATAAACTTAGGTTAAACTGAAGCATGGATCCAGAACTCTTTCACAAGAAGGGGGTAAACTGGTCCAAAGAGTCTATCAAAATATTTTACCCATCCTTGAGCACCTATGATAGAACGAAATTCAAAGCCATTTTCAGCAAGTGAATCAAATTCCACCATTGATTCACACAGAACTTCCAGCTTTTCAACAGGGGTGAGCAAAGTTCGTTTTGGTGGAGAATAAGAAGTAACGCCCATGTTAGCAGAGGTAACTGCAGCCATTGTAGATTGAAATTGTGCAGCAGTTGATGATGAAGTTGCCATTGAAGATAGTTTTGTCACACGCTTAGGGTTTTTATGCAGAGAGAAGAGAAGATGAAAATGCATAAAATGTATGAGATGTGAAAAGTGTAAATGTGAAGAGAGGAGATGTATTTATACTAAAACAAGTAGGCATACAAATAGTCAGAATTTTGCACGTTTGAACCAAGCATTAAATGAAAAGAATAAAAATAATTTCAAGCATTTATTGCTTCTGACAAATTGGGGGGAAAATCAAGATTTTCACTATTCAAACTTCACCTCAAACGTCTCTTCAGTAGTGTACACGCCACCTTTGCAGATTTGGTGTGACACGTGTTTGCTTGCATGTGTTCTGAATTCTCTTGAGAAATGAAACGTTAACCAACGTTCAGATCCTCTAAGGATTGTTAGTTCAGAGTTTCACAAAAATTAATTAAAGAGAATAAATAAGCAATCAGAAGAAATACTTCAGAGCATTAGGCATTTTTGCATCTGGAAAAATTTTCTTCTGATAAATATCATTCTGGACAAAAATCCATACCAATATTCTTCAGAATAAATTTGAATCTATCTTCAACAAGGGGTTTTGTAAAAATATCTGCCCATTGATGATCTGTATCAACAAAGGCTAAATTTATGATTCCCTTCTGAACATAGTCTCTGATGAAATGATGCTTAATTTCTATATGTTTTGCCTTAGAGTGTAAAATGGGGTTTTTAGACTAACATATAACAGAAGTATTATCACAGAAGATAGAAATGTTACTTTCAAATATTTGATAATCTTCTAGCTGACTTTTCATCCAGAGCATCTGCGTGCTACATCCAGCAACAACAATATATTCTGCCTCTGTGGTTGAAAGTGCAATTGTGGGTTGCTTCTTGCTGTACCAAGAGATAAGATTTCTTCCTAGAAATTGACAACTTCCAGAAGTACTTTTCCTTTCCACTCTGTCTCCAGCGTAGTCAGCATCACAGAATCCAACTAATTTGAAATCATCAGATTTTCTGTAACACAAACCCACATTAGAAGTACCTTTCAGATACCTTAGAATCCTCTTGACAGCTGTCAAGTGTGATTCTCTAGGATCTGATTGGAATCTAGCACACAAGCATACACTGAACAATATGTCAGGTCTAGAAGCAGTTAAGTAAAGAAGAGATCCTATCATACCTCTGTAGAGCTTCTGATCTACTTTCTTACTTACCTCTTCCTTGCCAAGTGAGCTAGTTGGATGCATAGGAGTCTTTGCCAGCTTACTATCAGTCATGTTAAATTTCTTCAGAAGTTCTTTAACATATTTGGTCTGATGTATGTAAGTGCACTCTGTAGTTTGATTGACTTGAATTCCCAGAAAGAATCTGAGTTCTCCCATCATGCTCATTTCAAATTCTGCCTGCATACATTTAGCAAACTCCTTTCCCAGCATAGTATTAGTAGATCCAAATATTATATCATCCACATAAATTTGACAAATTAGAAGATCTTTCTTAATTGATTTGCAAAAGAGTGTTGTGTCCACTTTTCCTCTAATGAAATTTTTCTCCAGAAGAAAATTGCTCAATCTCTCATACCAAGCTCTGGGAGCTTGTTTTAAAACATACAGAGATTTCTTTAATTTGAAAACATGATCTGGAAATTTTTCATTTTCAAAACCAGGAGGTTGGTGAACATAAACTTCTTCTTCTATAATACCATTAAGAAATGCACTTTTAACATCCATCTGATATAGAGTGATGTTATTTTGTGCAGCAAATGAAATAAGAAGGCGTATAGATTCTAACCTTACCACTTGAGCATAAGTTTCAGTGTAATCAATACCTTCTTGTTGACTGTACCCTTGAGCTACAAGCCTTGCCTTATTTCTTTCAACTTCTCCTTTCTCATTTAGCTTATTTCTGAAGACCCACTTTGTTCCAATTATATTGAACCCTTGTGATCTTTGAACTAAATCCCACACATCATTTCTGGTGAATTGATTTAACTCTTCTTGCATAGCAATAATCCAATCATTGTCTTGTAGAGCTTCATCTACAGAAGATTGTTCAATTTCTAACACCAGTCCAAATAATGATGCTTCAGATGATCTTAGAAAGGATCTTGTTCTGATGGGATCTGTAACAGCCCAATTTTTCAATAAGTGATTAATTGTGCTAATTAATTGGTTTATGTGATTTATCTGATTTAAATAAATTATTGGATTTATTTAAATGAGTTAATGGATTTAATTAATTTATTCTACTTGGTAGAATAATGTGGATTTATTAGATATTCTCTAATTAATGATAAGATGAGATATTTTGTGAGAAATGAATTAATAGATATTTTTGAGAGAAGAATTATGATGGAAAGAAAATAGAAGGATATATAAGGGAAATTGGAGAGAAAAGAAAAGAGATAGAAACATAAGAGAAAGAAAGAAAGAAA